>BQNB010026080.1:0-58964 GCA_026074375.1 Tanacetum coccineum
CTTATTTATTTGAATCTTGGCCGTTGGATGTCTTTGGTGAGGTGTTCGCACCAATAGGAGGCTGCCACGTGTGCAAAATGATGTGGAGATTGTAAATACGAGGTGGGGTGAGTAGGGAGAAACGGGAGAAGAATTTAGGGGGATTGGGTTTGTTTCGGGTTTTGGCGGGAAAAGAAGTTATAGGCGGTTAGGGGAAAAGATTATACCCCGCGTTTCATTTGAAAGATTGGCATAATTGCACAACTAGTCCTTGTGTTTCTCTTCCACAAATGTAGAGTAAAATAACTTTGAGAGTTTACACTTCTGGCCCTTGTAGTTTTAAAACAAGAAAATGGGCTTTGACTTTGGGCTTTTTGTTGGGCTTTTGTGATCCAAATAGTATAGAAGGGCCCAAAGGGTATTTTAGTAATTTTGCATCCTCTTCAAAGGGTATAATGGTCATTTCACTTCAAACTTTGACTTTTTCTTTACTTTCTTGACTTTTCTCGACCACGGTCTTGATCCGGCTTTTGAAATTGGCTTCAAATCTTTCTCTTGATCACTTGTCTCTTCATTTCTTGTCGGTTTTTGCTTGTTTTTGCTCTTTTTGACTTTGATATCCTTTCCTGCACATTATGACACAAAAGCACACATATTTCCATCTTTTGGCATATTTTTGGCTTTTATTGGCGAAATCCTGGGTATTTTATGTATACAATTTAACACTTATCAAAATTCCCCAAACTAAAGGATTGCCGTGTCCTCACGCAATTTTATTAAGTGTACACTTTGTACACTAACAAGCTTCCAAAATGCCCTTGTTTTTACCTTTTATGAATCACCTTTTTAAACATCTTAAGCTTTTTCTCAACATTTTATCTCATGGAAACACATTAATGGCAATCATTGCAATTTTGCAACTTTTAGGCTCATTGAAATAGGCTACTCCCGATTAATAGAGCACAAAAGAGGAAAATTCATCTTCCCTGACTTTTCACTAGACTAAACAAAGCTATTAAACAAGATCATTGTCAATATAAGTCCAAATGATTAAGCTCTTATACTTACAACTTGTGAACTTTTCACTCCCAAGAATAAATTAATGATTAATATGTGTGCACTCTTTTCAACTCAACTATAGATCAATTTATCTTCATAGTTGAAATCCATCTAAGCTTTACACTCAAGTCTTGTGAGCTTAAATGTTAATAACATAGATAAACCTCGACTCAAAGCTAAAAGAGATTAGGAAACAAAACTTATAAAATGATTTAAAAAAAATAAATTTTATACATTTTTTTTTTTTTTACATGCACTATAATTATTTTTTCTTGCAATAGGAATGTTGTTCTTAGTTCGAACCCCTACTTAGGCCTTTCTCCCAAATAGGATAATCGCTACAACAACCGTGTTTCTTAGTTCGAACCCCCACTACCGCTCTAACGTTTGTGGGTTATCGCGACAACACCTATTCCTAACACAGCCTAGAATCCCAAAGTCCCTTAATGCAATCATCAACCTAAGGCCGTGCTCCTAGTGATTAATGCCTACGAACATTGATCCAACGTACATATTTTAATCCTTAGTTTTGCGACCCATCCGAGTCCTTTCTCTCAACATGGATACTCCAACGATCAAAAAACATATAGCTTTATTATTCTATTTTTTCGAATGCTTTCATGGCACGAAAAATAATGCCTTTTGCATTAGAAATGCTTCATTGGCATTCATGTTTATATTATCTTTTTGATGAATGGAAAAATTTCACTTTAGAAAATGCAACTTATAAATTTGGAAACAAAAAATCCTTACTTACATTATAAAATGAATTTTTTTTTTCAAAATGTAAGACTTTTTCTAAAGACAAAAAAATTTTTTTGGGGTTTTTTTTTAGAAAAAAAACGTTAGCAAATTAAAAAGAGCACGTATGATTAATTGTGTTTAAGAGCTTATGGGAGTAAGAACTACACAAATCAGTCATATAAGCTATTAGGTTTTCCAAATAATAACCTTGCTTAAAGCAAATACCTTAAATTTAACTACATCATTTCTTGTTCTTACACATTTTAAAATCCAAAGCAATAGAATTGTGAAAGCAAGGGCCCTACAAAAGGTAGGTTAAAGAACTTAGCTAGGGGGCATTTTTCAAAACCCGGTCAAGTCAAAATTGAGAACATCCTATTTCTCACCAACGGACTTACCAAAAAGATGTGTTTTTTTCCAAACTAAGCTTCTTTTTGAGCTTTTCTTGTAAGCAAAAATTTAAAATTTCGCATTTTTTCACAAAATGGTAAATTCAAAAAGATTCAAAGCAGAGTTGCGTGAAGTGCAAAGTCAATAACGAAGATATCCTTTCCCCAAACTAAAATGAAACTTTGTCCTCAAATTTAAAATAAGGGTCAAAAGTAATCTTAAACAAAAATTCTATGGAATGCCAAAAAATAAGATGTTAGTTCAAAAAAACAAGGATAAGAGATTTTTTCCTTATATTATGAAGAGAAGATTGAGACCATCAGATGGAAATTGTAGGAATTTGCTTTTGATCTTCACAATATTTGAACCATGAAGCTTCAAAATCCGGAAAACCTACACAAAACAAACAAACAACCAACAAGAGACGAAAAAGAACAAGCTTCTTCTCTTCTTTACATTGTTAGCTCAAAAGCATCTCTAAAACGGCTTAGTTTTTGTTAACCGAGTACAAGCTATACTCGCCCCCGAATTGATTTGTCCTTGGGGAAGCAAAGAAAATGGAAAGAAAATGAAAAAGAAAAGCATAGGGTGCCCTCACCACGAAGCGCTTGTTTAGTTAAAGATCCCGTTCGCATGACTCTTTCCTAAAATATATAAAAAACTCAAACTAGGTCATTATGGTGGATAATAGCAATGGTGAAGAAAATCTAAGAGGTGGAAACCTCCCCAAACTAAGGATGAAAAATATACCTTAGCATTTTTGATTCCGGGTTCAAAAGACTTTTGAGAAAAGAGTTTCAAGATTGAAAATGAGAACCCGAAAAATGCTTTGGTAACATGAAAGTACATTAAGGGTGGGTGGAGTGGGTCAAAATCATCAAGAGTCAAAAGAGCTTTAGATGGAGCTAACTCTTTTGAACTCTTGTCATTAAAAGCATCCTTGTCAAAAGATTTCCCATGAATTGTTATCCCCGGATCAAAAATCTTTCCCTGAATGTTCATGGGGAATATCATATCCACAAGATTAAAATCCTCATAAAACACATAATCACTCCCAACATAAGAGTTAGTCTCAAGATTATTAAGAATTTCAATGTCAGGATGAAAAACTTGTAACTCTTTTTTGGACTTAGGTTCAACTTTTGTTTCAAAAATCCTCTTTGTACCTTACGTTACAAAAGATTCCATAGCCGTTTTTATCATATCATTTCAAAGAAATTTTCATTCTCATTTAAACCATCCTAGGGAAAGGCGAATTTCTCTTCCTTATCATCATGAAACCCCAAACTATATTTCACTAACATTTATGAAAACTTCATGACTAATTCTCAACATTATCTATTTACAAACTCACTAATTTCCCATTTCCTAACACAATTTCCCAAATGGGGCCAAGAAAGACATAAATGGTTTTAACATCAACCTTCTGAAGAAATATTTCTAGATTGCCTCATTAGAAATGGAAATTCCCCCTCGTCTTTTTCAAAAAGAGGTTCAAAAACTCTTAAGAGCCTCCTCTTGAACCTTCCTCTTTAAGAATTGACTTCGTCATTTCTATAGAAAAATCATGCTTCTTTCTCAAAGAGAGGAATTTTGAAAAAGTCCTTAAGCTATTGAAAACATTACGAAGAGGAAAATCACAATTCATTTCCAATTTGGACTCTCTTAAGGATTGGAATGAGATCTCATTGTTTAAATTCTTTGTTTGGAAAAAAATTAGATCCTCATTTTCCCCCTTTGAAATAGTCCCTCGAAATTATTGTTGGAAAGATGTGTGAAATGCAACTTAAGAAGCTTTTTTTCGGAGAATGAATACTCTTCCTTGGTTGTGATTTTAAAACAAGCCATTCATCTAGCAAACTGGGTCAGAAATTCCCTTAATTTACCTCCATTTTTTGAATAATGTCACCTAGAAGGAGATTCAAACTCTCAACAATAAGATGTTTGTAGACTCATTATTACTCTCAGGTACACACAAACATTTTTGACCCGTGGTCAACATAAACAATCCATCATGTGGAATGACTCATTATCTTGACAACCATCCGTATAAAAACTATTCATCCATAACCATCCTTATAACAATCACTTACCCCGTGAACACAATTAAGACTCATTGCGGTTCATTAAGAATTTCTGCCAGTATCAAGAACACGAAGGTCTGCCAACTAAAGTCTAGAGATCACAAAATCGACCGGGAATTAAATTTCCGACCTTAACGAACACAATTTCGGCTAACCCAAGGGGTTTAGAATGTTCGGATCCGGCTAATTTAGTAACCAATCTAGTACTTGTAAGGTGCATGATGTCCAAGTATCTCCAAATAGACAAAGGCATAGAGATGATATACTTGCACCTAAATCCGCTATGCCAATGTAATTATCAAACTCCCCAAAATAACAGGAATGAGAAATCGTCCCGGGTCCACCAAGCTTTTCGGGAAGCTTTTTGAGAATGAACCGCAGAGAATTAGCATACATATGGTGTGTCGTTTGCTATCTCAATCAACTATTCTTTGTTTGAACAACAAAGCTTTTTAACATCTTTTGATAGTAGGCTTAAAATCAAGCAACTGCTAAAAGTAATGTCTACATGCATCTTTTTGAACATTTCCCAAAACTTTTGTATTAGCACTTTATCATTTTTGACCTTTCGTATCACGCGTCTACCCTTAGAAGATAATGGAAGTTGGGGGTTTCCCCCACCCCTCCCTTAGAAGATTCTTTGTTGAAGGTGGAGATTATCAACTTGACAAAGAATACTCAGGAGAAAAAATTGGACTGCTCACGATCGGCTTAAACCGATCTTGATATTTATTGGATAACCGGAGTTGGATGTCTTGTGTTCTCGGTAGCACTTACCTTGGTCACCTCGTTTCTTTCTCAGTCAAAGGTTCATTCACTCATAGAGATGAGGTGTAATTTGTGAACCAGGGTGTGTAAGAAAGTCCGCTTCGAGTCGTAATGGCTCTAGCTTCACAACCTTGGGTTTGTGTGATGGTAATAACTGGTAAAGTTCCAGTACTTGATGTATTGTATATTTCCCATTTGATTTAGAAACATGTTAAGCTCATATTTTTGAAAATTCCCTTTGCTCAATTTAGAAAATCTTGTGTGGCTCCTTTTTGAAATCATTCAAAATTCTTTGTCAAAATCAAAGTAGCATCATTCGTTTGTGTAGGACTCAAACCTGAATAAGCACCGGACATGTGGTACTCGGGACTTGATAAGCTTGAGCTTGTTGAGATAAGCCCGAGTTAGCTCCATGGTTAACTTGATTGGTTTGGTTCACATTTCTCATCCCATTGTACCCTTGATTCCCATTGTAACCTTGGTTAGGTCTAGAAGCTTGTGGATTAGGTTGATTGAAGCCTGGTGGTCTTATTTGGTTTGCCAAGTTGGGAGTATCGGTACCCGTAATATCCATTTGAACAAAATTACACCGGAAGCGGTTTGTTGAAATTGGTTGTGCAATTATCATGATAAACCGTGTACTCATAACCTCCTCAGACATTGGGGCACACATTCAAACTATGATAGTTACCCCACAAGTGGTACCCTTTCCTCAACTGCTTTGGACGGTGCAGGAGTAGTATCAACTAAAGTCTTACATTTCAATCGATCATTTTGTTTATCTTGAATAGTCATCCTTATCTTCGAGAGAAGCGTGCTATTTGATGCATTTCGAAAGAATTAATTGGAAGAATGAGAGAATTAGAAAAGAGGAGCGTCCCGAACTCACTTCTTGGATCAATAGCAGCGACTTCTAGAAAACAACTTTTGACTTGCTTTCAATAAACGCTAAACTTCTTTAGCATCTTGTCTAAGAAAAATTGGCCCCCACCTGCTGTCAGAATCTAAGGGGCATCTTGATCGATGTGAATTCAAAGAGGTTTAAAAGAATCGAGTTGGTGAAGTTCATAAAAGCCATGGTGAGGACATTTGACCTAAGGTGAGTCCTTTAAAACGATCCACGATGCTTCATTAAAGGCTTCTGTTTTTCTTTTTGATAAAAAAGTAATGAACTCTTCCGGATAGTAAGTGGTTTTTGAAGGTGAAAGTATAGGTTTATGAATTTGATACAAGGTCGTCATGTGAGAATTGATCAGAGGTTCCTTGTCTAACCAATCTCAGGGCTTCACCGTCAGAGAAAACGGGAAAAGTCGCAAATTCAAAACCGAAGTGTTCGTGTTAAAACATTCTGGATGACTAAACTTGAGAACCTAGTAACAAATTAAAGGTGAAATGTGGGATCTTGTCTACCCGTAAACTTATTGCTTGCACAAGATTGATTAAGGTTGCTTAATCTCGAAAATATAAGCATTGATCGGATTGAACAATATAGCATCTTCATACCCCTCGATGGGTGCTTTAACATTTGGCCCTGTTCAAATAGACAGCCATGAATCCGTAAATTCCAAAATGAGAGGGATTGCCTCTTGTCGGTGTCGAGATCGTCGACAATTACGTCTTCTTGGAATAGTATATTCCAAGGAGGAGCGAGTGCGCATGCACTAGAAAAAATAACCAAGAAGAATTTGAGATTAAGAAGATTATTTTTGGGAAAATTTACAATTTTTTAGTTTTTATTAAGAATGAAAAACAAAATATTTTTTGGTAATACGTTTATTACAAGCTTCACGATAAGTCACTAAGATACCACAAGTGACGGAAAAGCTTCTAGCGAGCCGCAAGACTACTTTATAGAGTAGCTATCACTTTTCTTTAACTCCCTTATAGTTTTGTAAACTTAAAGGTCCGTCGTAACCTCGCAAGTATTTTTCACGAATTGTTTTGTGTTATTGGAAGGTTAAGAGATTATCAAGTATCCCCAAAAAATGTATTATTATTATTATTTATTCTTATATTTAATAAATCGATATGAAATCGAATTAATAGAACTTTAAATATTTTTAATACAAAAAGAAAAAATAGAAAATAATTTCCAAAGGAAGGTCTTTTCAAAACTCTACTTTCAACGAATATTCTTCAATAATCGTTCACGAATTCCCCGGCAAACCGGCTGCGCAAAATTAATTTGGTTTTAGTCAAACTTTTTATACATAGATAAGTATTAAACTCGTAAGATATCTGTTCCAAAATACTTCTCAACTAAGAGAAAACAAAAGGTAAAAATCTCACATAAAGATAACACAATTTGGTATTTTTTTTTATCCGGGAAGTACTTTCTCCTCGTTGTCGTGTCCCAACAAATCGTGAATTAGAGAATATTAGGAATAATCCCCGGTATTCGAGTTAACTCCAAAATAAAAAGACCTTTGATGATATTGCTTACACAAGAAAATTTAAAGCACAAACTAAAAACAATGGAATAGTAACGAAAATTAACTACAACACAAACTAAAAATGCGAGCTAAAACTGAAATTTAAAATCTAAGGCACAACTTTTACAAATTTTATACCTAAAAATCACAAATTTAAATGAAAATATATAGGTAAAAAGAATTAGATTTTTTAACTATTTTTGAAATTTTTATGAATTTCTAAAGATTAATGATTTATTCAAAATAAACTTTTATCTACAATTAACCACTAAAATTTTCTTTATTTTTCAAAAAATACTAGATATAAAAAGAAAATTATTGCAAAAAAGAATCAAAAATTTTCAACTATTTTTCTATTTTTTATGATTTTTTAAGAAAAAGGAATTAACTAAAATCTATTTTAAATTCTAAAAAATACAAATTTAATGGGAAAAATAAAGAAAAATGATTTTAATAAGCTAAAATGGTGCAGAAATTCAATGGTGCAAAAAGCCCCAAATTTTATCAACTAATTGAACCCTAATTTGTTTGATTAAAACTATAAACCCTAATTTATAAAACTAATAACAAAAATATTAATTTTTTTTTATTTAACTAGGAAAGACAGGGTAGATATTGAAAGAAATGAAACTAAAGGGTAGGCGGGCGAATTTTGGTAAATTTACACTCTAGTGGAAACTGGTGACCTTGAACTATTAGACAAATACAAAACAGACCCTACGAATTTGGCTTATTTTGGCTCATTAAAAAGTGAGAATTAGAAAAAACTTAAAACTACAAAGTTGTTAAACAGCTTATTCTAAACAACTTTAATAAAAGCACTTTTGACTTTTGACAAAAATATAAGCTAAAAAATAAGCTTTTTCCTAACTGTTACAGAAAGTTGATGATTGAGAGCTTTTTTCAAACTTTGCTTATAATTTGCTCATTTCTTGCTGAAAATGGAAACTAAAAGAAGATACATGTAGATTAAGATGTGTGTTAAAAATATCTAAACAAACATTGACTAGATATTAACAGGTTTAGAAAGAAAAATGTAATGAAAAAGTGCTAGTTTTGACTTAAAACTAAAATAAGCTTTTTCAAATAAGCTAAAAAGCTTATAACTGAACCTTAACAGCTGAAATTTTGAAAGCAAGCTAAGCTATTGACTTAGAATCAAACTAGGTAAAAGGTTTCTATTAATTCCAACAAGAAATTAAACTTTTAAAATGAATTAAGCTAAATGTGAACTGCTTGCTAGACTAACTTTTTGGACAGACAAATAAGCTGATATATAACTTAATTATGAAATCTAAATGATGGAGAGTAATTAGCTAATGGAGTTCTAAAAGTATGCTCTTAACTAAATTCTAATTCCTTACTAAGAATGCTGAGACTATGCTTGAAAGTTCACAAAGCAACAGCAGTTCAAACTGCTGTTTGCTGATATACTTGGCAAAGTGCTAAACTACAAGCCAAACTATCAACTTAGAAACTCTTATACTAACTAAACTCATGTATTTAAATCTACACTGACTCAAGTTTTAAAACCTATATAACAGGAATATTACATTGACCTTCCAATTTTATTTAAACCTAAACTGTCCTGGTGCAAATGTCAAGAAATTTTACTCTAAACTCTTTAATTCTACAAAGTAAATCTTAAAACCTGTTTAATTCTTGAAATTATACCCTAACACAACTAAATGAAAAGTTTTAACAAGGTAATGTTGACTTTAAGAGTCAAATGCACCCTAATCCAAACACTACTTTAATAGAAAGCTGTCAAATTAAATTGCACCTAAAGTCTTTTTAACACTAAAACTTATAAAGGCCTTTGTACTACTTCACTCAAAAATTAAACTAATAAAGCTAATGAATCATTAAAACCTTAAGTATTAATGAAAATAATCTTATTTTCTCTACTAGCCTTAAGATACTAGTAATACCAGTTTTAAAAGAAGAACATATTATTTCTCAAGTTTATCTAATCTAAAACTGAAAACTATCTAGGGATTAAGCCATAAACAAACATGATTGAATAGAATTCAGACAAAATTGAATAGAAATAAGCAATTTGGAATAAGCTATGAATTTGCTTAAAATGAAATCAAGTACATAAAACCTGAGATTGTAGAGTCTTCTTCACCTAGACATCCAAGAGTAAAGTCTAAGTGATCCTAGATGGCACCTTGCCTCTAAACCAAAGCTTAAAACTCAATAAGCTGTGAAAGAGCTTATTACTCCTTAAACTTCCAAAATGATCTCAATCACACTCAAGTGTCCATGACTTGATTAAAATGATTAAAGTAAGTAAAGGAATGACTGAAAACAGAATTTAACTAGCTTTTGAGCTTATGAACAGTAATAAGCTCAATTGAGCTTATTAAGAGCTTATTGATTAAAAACGTCTTGAATTTGAAATCAAAGTGAACAAAAACTTGTAAACTCAATTGATATAACTAGAATAACCAAGTACAAGCTGAAAGAGGAGAATACAAAAGCTTAAGAGCTTATTTGCTTAAAGTGAAAGAAAAATTGCTTAAAATTGAAGAATTACAAAGTAAAAAAAATAAAACAAATTCAACAACAGGAAAAATGAGACCTAAGTGCTCTATTTATAGAGGATTGGTGAAGAGGAGGGAAGAATTCTAGAATCATCCCTTAAATCTCGACCCTTGATCATTTTGAATATTTGATTTTGTAAAGCCGTTGGATTAATTGGGTAATGAGAGGTTTCTTAGGCCAATGCAAAGGATCCGACGGTGGGCGTTTTTGATTGGGAGAAGGCTAATGAACAGGTTTTAGCTTATAAAGAAACGGGGGAGTGGGATTTTCGAGTTGGGATTGTGGTAAAAAGTGCGGGAATATTGGTTAGGTGTTAGGTTTTTTAGCAACAAACAGCGTTATTTCTGTTTTGAAAGTTTGGGATGTTGTCACTTTTGGCCCTTATGATTGCAACGCCCTTTTCTAGTGTAAAAGGAGGTTTCAAAACGGCAGCTTTAGCCCTTGTGGTTTCTTTGCTCTTTCTCTTCTTTAATAAACAACTTTTCTCTTTTGGCAAATTTAGTCCTTGAAACTTTATAACTTCAAATAAGCTTCTAAACTTGAAAACTTGTCCCATTCATGCGCCATTGCATCTATAAATGTTGACCTGTGACTGCCTATCTTGCTGTGTCGGCTGATCCGGCTTTGATCTTTGGCTGATTCCTCACTCTTGTTCTTGTCTCTTTCGTTTCTTGTCGGTTTTTGACTGGTTTTTGCTTCTTTTTGTCCTTGTAATCCTTTCCTGCACAATAGACACAAAAGCACACTTTTTCTATTCTTTTGGCATTATTTTGGCTTTTATTTGACAAAATCCCGGGTAATTTACATATACAATTAAGCAAATATCATGGCTTTTCGTTCCAATACATGTTACGTATGAAATCTGGAAGGAGATGACTTGCTCACAGGAGGACGTGATTCTATATGTAAAATACTAATCATCCATATTTTACATGGCTATCTTCTTCACTACCGTATGTCCATGTCCAAAGCAACTTCTACAAGTCATGTTTATTGGCACCGAAGATGTCACATCTTAATGAACTGTGTTTTCTGAACCAATAAACGATCTAACCAGACATGACTTGGTTGAACGGTTCCTACCAAATTTTAAATAGAAAGGATCACCTTTGTTTTGTTTGTGAAAGGGGAAAAAGCAAGAAAGCTTCTCATCCACCTAAATTGGTTCCAAGTAATTCCAAATTGGAGTTACTTCGTATGGATTTATGCGGTCCAATGAGGGTAGCTTTGATTAATGGAAAGAGGTATATTCTTGTGATCGTGGATGATTATTCTAGATATACATGGGTTTATTTTCTTCGCTCGAAAGATGAAACTTCAGAGATCATCAAGAAATTCATTGCTCAACCTTAATTGAACTACAAAGCCAAAGTTTGTAAGATTCGTACTGACAATGGTAACGAGATTCAAAAACGCCGACTCTTAAGCTCATTATGAGAAGTTAAGGCATCATGCAGATACAATTTACAATTGCTTACACACACCTCAGCAAAAATGGAAGTAGTTAAACAGACTTAATCGTACTCTTGTTGAGGGTGCTCGCACAATGCTTATCTTTTCTCGGTTACCTGAATTTCTTTGGGCTGAAGCTGTGGCTATAGCATGTTTTACTCAAAATTGGTCAATCATCCATACACGATACAACAAAACACCTTATGAGCTGTTACGCGGTCGAAAACCGAATAATAGTCATATTTTTCCAGTGTTTTGGATCATTGGTGTTATCCAACCGAAGAGCTGAGATGATCCTAAGGAAAAATGAAACCAAAATCATACAGTAGGTGGTTTTATTGCTTATTCAGAAACATCAACAGGCTTTTGAATTTATAACCGATGAACCAAAATGATAATGGAGACTATTCATGTCAAGTTTGACGAGCTCACAACTGTGGCTTCTAAACACGATTGTTTAGAACCTGAACTTCAACAATCATAATTCATCAGCAGAACCAATGCATACTCTATCCAAAGAATATTTGGATAATTTGTTTCGAGT
Organism: Tanacetum coccineum; assembly: GCA_026074375.1. Lineage (NCBI taxonomy): Eukaryota > Viridiplantae > Streptophyta > Magnoliopsida > Asterales > Asteraceae > Tanacetum > Tanacetum coccineum. The sequence continues at coordinate 12,003 of BQNB010026080.1, forward strand.
CCAATGTTTTTGAAGGATATTATATCATAAGTCTGTTGATACTCCCATCGATCTTTGCCATTTTAATTATGTTTTTGGTCTTTATTGGGTTTATTTTGATATAAAATGGATATGTGTTTTCACACATATCACTCCTCCTGTTGTCACTACATCTGACAAACAAACTTCTCCAATCTCTTTGACCGAGGCTGATGAATTTAATCAAGAAGACACTGCTGATTTTAATGGTAATGCACAGTTTGTTCCATATAATCCTCCAATTCATGAGGAAATTGAGTCATCTACAATGGCTCTAGAACCATCAAATGTGCAGAATTTCCACCAAGTACAACCCTCAACTCACATTTGGACAAAAGATCATCCTCTAGACCAAGTTATTAGTGACCCATCCAAACCTATCATGACTTGCCAACGGTTACTCACAGATTCTGAGGTACGCATGTATGCTTTAACCGTCAGTATAATTGAACCAAAGAATATAAAAGAAGCGATGGCAGATCACAGTTGGATTTAGTCTATGCAAGATGAGTTGAATCAATTTGAGAGACTTTAAGTTTGGGAACTCGTCCCACGACCAGAAGGAAAGAATATTATTGCTCTCAAATGGCTTTGGAAGAATAAGCGTGATGCTGAAAATATTGTGGTTCGGAATAAAACTCGTCTTGTGGCTAAAGGATATAAGAAGGAAGAAGGCATTGATTTTGAAGAGTCATTTGCTCCTGTTGCTTGTCTTGAGGCTGTTCGTATAACACCCTGTGTTTTCAAGTCATTGACGACGTCGATAAATCTACAATTTATTTTTAGTGTCGTACGCGTTTGCTTATAATTTCATGTATTAAGTAAAATCGCGTAAGCTAAAAATCATCGTTCAATGTAAACAGGCATCAAGAAATTAAGCGTTTACATCAAGCAAGTATTAAATAATTATTTTGAGAATAATTATGATCTTTGTTCATTTTATTTTTTTATCGGTTACGTATTATATTCGTTTCGCGATAAAGTGCGTTTAGGCATAACCGGAAGCACGTTAATTAATCTACGACAGGGGAGACATATTACTTATTCAAGTATATGTTGATGACATTATTTTTGGATCTACAAATCCATATTTTTCAAAACGTTTTGCAAATCTAATGAAAAATAATTTTGAAATGTCGATGATGGATGAACTAAAGTTCTTTCTTGGGACTTCAAGGTTCATCAAATTCTCTCGTGGCATATTCATAAGTCAACACTATACGCAATTTGAATTGTTAAAGAACAGATGGTTGGATGAGTGTGGTCCATGAGTACACCTATGGCAACTGAGAGGCCGGATGCTGATTTACAAGGCACTCCTACTGATCAAACGACTTATCATCGTATGATAGGAGGGCTTATGTACCTAACAGCCAGTCGACCAGACATTGCTTTTGCTACTTTTGTATGTGCTCGATATCAAGCACGTCCTACGGTCAAAAACCTCAAAGAGGTTAAATGGATCTTTTGGTACATGAGATGGTCCTATAACATGGGCCTATGGTATCCGAAGGATTCCTGATTTTTAACTTATTGCTATTCAAGATGATGGAGCCATGCAGGTGTAATGTAAAGATGATTGTAAGAGTACCATCAGGTGGTGATTGCAATATTCTATGTGGAAAGGCTCGTGAGTTGGAGTTTAAAGTAAACAAGATTGTACTGCGATTATCTTACTGCGTGAGGCTGATATGGTTTCCTGTCTGCATGTTGTGCCAAGTAAATCTGGAATGCGTAACAAAACTCTTGGACTATGGATACAAATACAATCGGATTCCGATGTACTGTGATTCCAAGAGTGCCATTGCAATTTCATGCAATCCGGTCCAACACTCTAAGACTAAGCACATTGACATCCAGTATCATTTTATTAAAGAACATGTTGAGAAGGGTACTATGGAAATTTACTTTGTCAGAACAGAATACCAACTTACGGATCTATTTACTAAGGCGCTTCCAAAGTGCACGCTTTTAATATTAGTTCATCGCATTGGTATGAGATGTATGACTCCAACTCAGTTAGAAAGCCTGACAAAGTTATCTTCTTGAAAAGCTCATACATCAAAAACATGTAAATAATTTTTTTCAAAAACAAAAGAAAAAATTTCAAAATACCAAAAAGATTTGACATATTTTTTCATATTAAAAAAAACAACATAATTTAAAAAGATCAACAGGCTTCGGTTTCATTTGATTCCAAGTTTTTATAAAAATCTTTCAAATTAAAAATACGGGGAATCATGATCTAAGGGAGAGTTCTTAAAATTTTCCATTCACAAACATCTTTTTGGAAATAAAATAAAAACAATGATCTCTCACAAATACTACATTTGGAAAATGTTATAGTTTCAAGGGGGAGTTTTTATTTAAGCATCTTCATTTTCGGACTAAGTACTTTACATGATTTCATTTCAAGGCTTTACATGATTTCATTTCAAGGTGGAGTTTTTGAAAAAGATTCATTATTCAAGGGGGAGTTTGTGAAAAATTGAAAAACAAATCGAAAATGATAATCACAGGGGTTAAATGTGTAAATTTTCAAAAAAAAATTGGTGGCTATAAAAGGAGGAAAACTTTTCATTTCATTTTTTCTATTACCGAATCCATTTACCGAGTTTGAGAAGAAATTCATTCCAATCTTTTTTGAGTTCATTACAACGATTTCGATTACTTTTATTTCTCAAATGTAAGTGGGTGAGAATAATCAGATTGATAATTGATTGTTTTGTACTATCGAGTTTAAACTCGGTAATATTGATGTTTACCGAGTTTGTGTTTGTTATATTTTTATAGAGTTTGTGAAAATAATTGTAATCAAGGACGATAATAAGCAATGGGTATGTGTAAATAAGTGATAGATAGATTAGGGATCGTTAATTAGTAACTGAAATTGAAACTCGGAAATGTATGGTGTTTATCGAGTTTGACAAAATATCCAGTTTGATTGTTTGGAGTATGAAAAATGGAAAAATGAACATAAAAATCGAGTTTAGTTTTTCATAAAGTAAAAGGAATAAGTGTATATCTTGTTTAAGAAACTCGGTAGAGTCAAAAAGTCAAACTCGGAAGAGTCAAAAAGTCAAACTCGGAAAGGTTAAGAAGTCAAAATTCAGCGAAAGTACGTTTGTGGAAACGTGAAGGTGTTTTGAGAAAGAAATAATGTTGATAATTCATGATGATGATGTTTAATGCTTAAATGTCAGTTTTTCAAGTGTGGTGAATAATTTTAAAAAAGAAATCAGGTTTTTATGAATTCTAAGCTATGGGTCATATATATCTATTCAAAATTGTTTAAGTGGACTAAGTCATGTCCGGTTTAGGCCGTTTTCTGCAATGAACAGAATGAGGAGTGAGTGACTTAGTGTCCATTCAATTATTGAATTAGATGTGTTTGTCTTCATTGTTTAGGATTCATGACAAAAAGTAAAAGCAAAAGTGTTTGTTTTATAACTTAAAGTTGTTAATCCAAATCTCAATTGTTTAAGTGGACTAAGTCATGTCCGGCTTCAGCCATTTTCTGCAATGAACAGAATGAGGAGTGAGTGACTTAGTGTCCATTCAGTTGTGGGTTTGTGATTACTTGCTTCTGTGTTCTCCTTATAAAGAAAGTTTTTGTCAAAAGTTTCTGGAAAAAGTTCTCAAAATCTGTTATTGTGTCAAAATGATACGCTTTCACAAAACAATTTTAAGAAGTTGAATGATTTCTCTTTAATTTTTCATAAAAGAGTCTTGATTTAAATCAAAAGAGAAATTTTCATCATTCTTGAAAGAGTATCATGTCACAAAGAATTTCTGGTGAGGATATTCTAAAAACAGAAAGAGAGAGCTAAATCCATACGCGAAAAAGCAAATCAAAAGTGTGTTCGAAAAAGAATTGCCAGAACACACAAAAATTGGTAAATCAAAAGAATAAAGCGTATGACATGTGCCAGAAAAAGCAAGAACGAGCACATAAGAAAGAAACTGATCAAAAATATGTTCAAAAAGAATTGCCGAAACATATAAAACAGACAGAGTGGAAAAAGACAAAAATGTCAAATGAATTGTTTGTTATCTAACATCTCAATTGTATTCATTCAGTAATCATCATGGCACAACAACAACATGCAGCTGATGTTCATCCAAATGATCTGTGCCCTCCGAACAAGAGATATGATCTTATGGATGCTAACAAGAAAATTGATCTCGAGCATGTGCAATGTCTGCCAGAAAGAAAAATTCTGATGAATATCATCAAGAATCATCCATTACGATTCAGCATTGCAGCTTCTTCATCCATTCCATGGATTTATATAGCACGGTTCTGGCATACTTTGAAGGAAGACGAATCAAAGTATCGGCTCAGGTTTATGTTGGACAAGAAAGAACTCACTCTTACACTGGATGACTTCAGACAAATATTTCATCTTCCACAAGCAACTGCCAACAATCATAATTCATTCGTGCCACCACCATCATTTTCTGACATGGTTCCATTCTACAAGCAAGCATTAGGATTTACGATGGAGTTAAAGACACAATCGAATTTCAAAACTACTGGTCTTCTGCAGCCATGGCAAACGTTATGCAAAATATTCTTAAAATGCTTAACAACACGTGTCACTGGATGGGACCAACTGCCGTTGTAGATAATGCAAATGTTGTATTGCTTTGTCAATAATATTCATGTGGATTATGCGGAGTTACTATAGGAAGGACTCTACTATTCGCTTCATCATCCAACATCTTCGATTCCATATCCAAGATTTACAAAGATCATCGTCAGTCATTATATGACTATCTTTCCTGAAATCTCAAGACGTGTTCGAGACATGTATCACAACTTGCAAGATGATGATATCATGAAGAATATTTTTAACTCAGGAAGACACAAAAACAAAGTTGGAATGCAGATACCAGCTTGGATGATCACTGATGATATGAAGCATACGGAGCATTATCGGATGTATGCGGAGGTGTTTGGGATAGATGTTTCTCTGACTCAGTCACAGCCGACTGAGTCTACCCATGGAACGCATAGGACAACCAGCGCCCCTAGGTCACCTAACCCTGATAAGGAAGCCGCAGAGTCAAGTGCTCCAAGACGATCAACTGTGATTCGTCTTTGTCTCCCTGAAAAGAGATCCACACGTCTTACACCACCAGCTCCAGTGCCAACTGTTGACAAAGCAGATGAGATGATTTTACAAGATACATTACAAGTTAGTCTTGCTGAGCATAAAAGTCGTGAGGAGCAGGAAGCAAGAGAAAATGTGGCACTGGTTGATGAGCACTTGGCATCTGAAGAAATTGAAAAGATGGTGGATGGACAAGAGAATATTGTTGATGATAGTTCAATCCCTAGGAATGATGAATCAAATATTCCCGGCACTAGGATAGAGCCCCGGAGTGATAAGGAAAGTCCGGAGGTGGAGATTGCTAAAGAAAAGGAAGTGGAGATTTCTAAAGAGAAGGAGGTGGAGCTAACTAACGTTGTTATACCAGTAAATGTAAATGATGAAGATGAAGAAATAACTGATGAGGTGTATGAATTGAAGAGAAGGGAGAAAGGGAAGATTGTAGAGGAGACTAGGAATTCACCAATCCCCACACCAATTAGATCTCCTAGGATTCATACTAATCTCGTATCTTCGGATACTGAGAAACTCCAGGAATTGACGGATACTCCTCATACTACATCATCATCAAGTTCACCTCACAAAAAGTTAGCTAAAACGAATCGACTTCTATCATTGTTCAAGACAAAACCTACTCGCTTCAAACGCTACAAGAGCTTCTTTCACGAGTTACAAGGACGTTATGGTTACTTGTTTGCACATTTACGGGCGAGGTTCATGCCAAGAAAGTCATTCGATACACTTGCTGATAATCTTCATGATGTAATGGTTGAGACATTACCTGCTATAGTTGATAAACACATTAAGGAGCAAGTGGTGAAGCAAGTTCCTGAACAAGTTCGTAATCAAGTTCCAGTGTATGTTGCGGAAGGGTTGATTCTAGAGAGACAAAAGGCTAAAGAAGAGACGAAAAGGTTGATTGCTAAAGCTATTTTGCAGGAACGTGGAAATATTCAGGCTCAAATTAAGACACACATTGATAATGCAATTGCCAATGTCATTCCTTCTCAAGTCGATGCATCCGTTCGAAGTTATATGTCTGGACATATTCTTCATGTTCATCCGGCTCAATCACAAACATCCTCTGTTTCGGAACAACAATATCAACTATATCTTGCTATGAAAGCTGATCCTCAATTGCAACAACAAGACATAGCAATATGGTTGGCTCTCCAAATGAAGTTTGAAAGAAATACTGTACTACAAACTGCATGTAGAACTCCTGCCGTTCGCCTAAGAGATCAAGACGATCCTCATGATGATGCTCATCATGAGGGGGAGAATAGTGCAAAGCGGCATAAGACATCGGAGTATGAAGCTTATGTGTCTAGAGAGTCATCATCTGGACAAGTTTTTCAAGAGGAACAAGCTCCATCAACTTTAGGTAATCAAGAGCAAGATGATGATTTTGATTTTTGGACTGACTCTTATGCTTCAGACGATGATGAAATTCCAACGAAGCAAGTATCACAAGACATTATGGAAGAAGTGTCGCTAACCATTGATGAAGCTAAGCTTAGAAAGATGGCTGATAGATGTTGAGACAGAGATGTACTTCAGGAGATGAGCATCAGTATCACATTGATCAGATGAATAATTTCTTGAAGAGTGACATTGTCTGGGAGAGTAGAAAAGAAATTCTTGTCTCTCCACATCCATGAAAGACCACACCATTGGTTCATAGCTGTCAAAAAGATCCTGAAGCTCCAGCATTATTTCTGATTAATCAAGACCTTTTGTATTTGAAGAAAGGAAATTCTGGACCCGAGAAGATAGTATTGTCACTTCACAAGTTTCCAGCAATTATCTTCAACGATGATGATATTAAAGAACGAACTTCCAGATGGGTGAATAAGTGTGTAAAGAAATTCAATCATTATGCTCGATATGGTGTTGAACATTGGAAGAATCCTCATGCGAAGATCTTCTACTTAAGGAAACAGAAAGAGCTTAGAAAACCAAAGGAAGAGATTTATTCAAATTCAAAAATCGTTCAAGTCATCAAGACATACTGGGAATTGGGTCATGAACACAAGTTTATCACATAGATTGTTGCAAGAAGAGCTAATGATTGCATTGTATTAATTACCGAGCCTGATTACAAGAATCTTAACAAGAATGATATTGAGGACATATACTTGTTGATTATGAATGGCAAGGTACTAGATTATGCAGATACATGATTGCTATGGTCTTTATCAGTCTTCATTAGAAGTTCAGTGATATGGGAAAGAGTGCATGACTTCCAACTTGGAATTGAAAGCTATCAACAAAAGGTTAATCTCACTGCACCAACAATATCTTTCCCAGGAATTGAAGAGCATGAAATGTTCTCCATCATCTATGAGCCTGTGCATGAAATTATTTACAAGAATAGTAAGAAAGAGAAACGGGTGATGAGACATTCAGAAATCTATAAGTTTTGTGATGCAACGTTAAATAGAGTGTTAGAAGGTCTGAAGAGTTATACTAATAATGTCAAGTATGGATACGTACAAAAAGATCTCACTAAAGATGAAACAGAATACTTGAAGTTGTTTGAAGAAGAGATTGAAGAAAGATTGAAGCATCGAAGGGAGATGAGAAGATGGGAGATGTACGTGAATGGAAGACCACTTGGATCAAGAAGATAACGCCATGAATAATCGACCATTAGGGGGGGATTGTTAGGATCATTAAAAGTGTCGATTATGTGATTTTGTATTATTTAAGTCATTAGTGTTTCTTTTGATAATGTCAAAGTAGTTTGTAATAAGGTATATTATGCTAAAAGAATGAAATAGCATAATTACCAAAGTCTAGGGACTAGATGTGACAAGTTAGGAAAATAAGGAAGGGAAGCCTCCTTCCATTAACTATAAATACCCCTCTAATCTTCATTAGAGGGTGATGCACTTGTAACAAACTCTTTCAATTTTCCCTCCCTTTTATTTCATTTGAATTTCAAATACTTGCCTCTCTCTACTATTCTCTCTATGCATACATGTTCGATATGATTGATTCAAGATTAATGTGACCTATCAAGTGGTATCAATCGCCAATAGAGAATTAGAGTGCTCATTTTGTGAGGTTTTGTTCACGTCCGAGAATTTGATCTTTGTCCGAGAAGCGTACAAAGATTTTCGGAGAATTCGGTTGAAGATTTTGAGCTTTTGAGATCGTTTTTGGTAGTAAATTTGAGTATTTAGGATTATGAAGTTTAGATTTACTTCGTTAGTAGTTCTCGGAAGTGGTATTCGTGTTCTCGGAAGAAATTTAACATTCTCGGAAGTTATATTCTTGTTTTTAAGCAGATTCAATAGTGAAAGTTGTGTAATTTCAATAAGAAATATCGTGTAATAGATATATACGACCTTTCGGTTCTATCGAAAATCGTATATTAGGTGCTCAGTTTCAAACTCAGTTTTATCGAGTTTTATGAGTTTTACAATTTTGGTTTTATCGAATTTGTGGAATAAGGTTTTGCTACGATTAATCTCGGAAATAAGTTTTCAAAGTCATAACATACATCAATTTCATGGTTAGATCGTGAAATGAAGTGTTGAAAAACAAAATTTCTCAAATTTTAAAAATTCGAATATCAAATTCAGTTTTATCGAATTTGAATTTTAAGGACTTTTGGATTATATAGTCATCATAAATTTTGGTTTCATCGAATTTGTTGTTATTAATAATCCATAATTGTTGAATTTTTCAAAATTTGGACTTACCGAGTTTGTAGTTAAATCGAGTTTTAGGATTTACCGAGTTTGGATTTCCGAGTTTCATAAGTTTGTAGATTACCGATTAGTCTACTGTTCGAGAAGATAAACGATCATCAATCCTTAAACACAGTGTTGTCCGAGTATTGACAACTATTGTTACCGAATCAGGATACAATTCTCACAAATATTACTCATTTTCGCCACAAAGACAATCTTTGAATCATGAAAGACATGTCCGACATCCAAAACATACCACAAAACCTTGCTCGATGCCGGTTTTCTGAGAATAGGAGTACCCTATGCTGGAAAGGGGTAGTTATATACCATGGGCAAGTAGATTCAGACGATATCTAAACCGAAAGAGAGATATGAGTTTAAGGAATTTGTTCCTTAAGGCTCGACAATACCACGATTGCAAACTGTAGAGGATCTTGAAGGTGATGACTTATTGCTCCATGATGCTGAAATAGAGCTAACTAATTCCTTAGAATCCATGATGAATTAATTACTATATCTGCATGACCTAATCGCCTATGCCATAAAGGGAGTTTTCGCTAAGTGTTGCAAGACTAATTTTTAATCTTCCCGATTTATTTTCCTAATTTCATCACATATAGCCCTCTTTTTCTAATTCCTCTACCTATGACCTTTTCGTCTTGATTGTATAGCTATCGTGTGTCGTAAATACTACTTAACATTATTTCAACATATTTACCAACAACTAAGTCAAATAATTTTAAATTATCTACTCTCAACAACATTTTCAATAATTAGGGAGTCATGAGAAATCATACCTTTTCCTATGATGTTACTACGTAAATTGCTTCCGAAAATGACGTTCCCTCCGTTGTACGCTTTGTATGTAGAAAACAACTTTCGGTTACCCGTCATATGTTTCGGAGCAGGCCACGATCTTTAATCACTCTCGCGCACTAAGTTTATCCTAAGCATATCTCCCCCATTGGATGCTTGAGCTACAAGATAAGCTTTCGTCTTTATCCTTTTCTCCTCAATCTTCGCACACTACACTCCATGCTCCTCTATAACAGCTCTTGATTATTGCTCTTGCGACTTTGGACATCCCTCCAATGAGATGATTCGGATCTCCACATCTAAATCATTTTCTTTCATTTTAACCATTTTTGTCATTTCTACTTCTTTGAAATGACTTCTTTCGTCTCATGGTTGTCTTACAAATCCTCCTCGTCTTTTGAAGAATTTCTTGAATTCTTTTACGCCATGGCATATTCTTCATCTTCACTATCGGAAGTGATAACTATCTTCATCACTTGATCCTTTTTGGCCTCCAAGACAAAGATCATTTGTTGTCGCTTTCCTTTGACCATTTTGGAATCTTCTAATGTGTAACTTAATAAAATTTCAATTTCCATGAGTTCAATCAGTGATAGAATGTTAAATCCTTTGATTCTTCAATAGCCGTAAAAACTTTTGCACGCCATTAGGATGATGCCCTAAAGAAATTATCCTACATAATTCTCGCAGATAAAAACTTTTCATCAAGTGCTTTTAAACTAGTATAATAGTATTAAATCTAGCAAAAGCATTAACTATCGATATCCTCTTTCGTATCGTAAATTGTTTCATATTGTTAAACAAGGAGGTCTATTTTATTATCTTTGACTTGACTATTGCCTTGGTGAATGATTAATAAAGTATCCCAAATTTCTTTTGCGGTTTTACACATAAAAATTCTTTCATATTCTTTACGTAGTAAAGCATTATAAATTACCATTTTAGCTTCATTATTTTTTGCAAGTTTCTTTAAGATCATCGTTTTGTATCAAATGTACATTTCATCCTTTTTAGTTTCGGGATTATTTTGAATAGCAGGAAAATCACCATAGGTAATAACATGCCAAAGATCCAGATCTTTTGATTTCACATAAGTTTCGAATCTATTTTTCTAATAAATAAATCCATCACATTCAAATAGTGGTGGTCTTTGCATAGATAATACCCTTCGAAATATTTCTGATTACCTTGGATCGGTCAAAATTTTAAATACAGTTTTTTTTAAATCTTGTTTGACGTGGCTCCCCTGATACCAATTGTGAAAACTAGAAGGGTTAATAGTTTACCGCTTTTTTATTTTTATGTTTAGTTATTGATTATAAAAAACTTAGAATTCGACTTTAGTGAAAATTCACAATGTCACAATATAACAATTTAACCAATCAAATAAGTTATAGACAAGATTAATAAATGAATTATACCAAGATAAGAGATAAAAGATGGAAAGATCAAACCACAACACGAGAATTTATAGTGGTTCGGTAATGAAGTACCTCTTCGCCTTACTCTACTCCTCGAGCATCAAACTCAAGAGTTTTCTTCACTATGTCAACAAGATCCCTTTAGGGGGACAAAAACCGTACACAACTTATGTAACATTTCACATTTTTAGGTCATTTACGACTTCATTTACTCCATTATTTATTTTTTAGGCTTTTGCACGTTTACTTTTTATTTAAATCTCGTAAGTTAAATCGCGTAAGCTAAAAATAAGCATTTAACGTAAACGGGCATCAAACAAATAAATGTTTATGTCAAGTAAGTGTAATAAAGTTATTAGGATGATAATTTATAACTTTATGCTTGTTATTTTTATTGGTTACGTAAAATATTTATGTAACGCAATAAAACCACACTTTTGCATGCATGGCAAACCATAAACCCATCTACACTTCAAAAAATACCCACTAATACACACAATACTCAAAAACCTCATAAAATCTTGTCCAAAATCATCCCCTAACCGAAATTCATATGTACACAACACTTTACTTGAAATTAAATCCAACAATGCTCCACTAACTTGAATAAACAACATTACTTGTTATCCAATGGATCAAACAACCATCTTTTACTCAATTTATGTCCCCCTTTGAGCTCTTATTCACGGCAAGGACCAAGAGAATGAGAAGGGACAAGAGCAAGCATGTTAGTAAGGTCACATCACTCTCTTACAAGACAATAACCTTGCACCTACACTTACATGACCTAGATTATATTTTAAACATTCTTTTTGTCCTCCTTGTTCCCTCTTTTGACTCCATAACCGGTTACAAGCAACAAGACACGAAAACCATTTGTTGGTTTTTCTAATATGGTATTCTTACATGTTTAGCTATAAATAGGAACTAAAAATGGAAGTATGCACATACTTAACTCTTTCAAGTAAAATCAAACACATGTACTCTCTCTTTGAACTCTATACCTACGGCTCACTCATCACCCTCACATATCTTCATAGTTTTTTATTTCCAAGCTAGTACAAGTGTTCAAGGGTTATTATTAAACAAATATAAAGTTGTCTGAAGCTTGTTTGGTAATTAAAGGGGTTATGTCAAGCAAGAAAGAATTGGTTTATCTTGAAAAAGGTTAGGGTTTTGTGGAAGTAATTAGGGTTATACACTTGGGTCTTGCTTGTGTAATATCATCACTCATCTTCGTTAAGGTCTTCTAAGAACCCTAATCTTTTCAATATATTATTTTCATGTTTTATATAATTATGTATGGTTAAATTATCACCTAGGTTTATTTTATGAAGTTATAAAATAAATACATGTACATACATACATGAATTATATTTCTTCTATGGTTAAGATGATGTTTAAAATATTTTAATATGTTTAAAACAAGGATTTACAAGCCATGGATAAATTATATAATTATTTGTCAAGTTATGATTATTTATTTATTTATAAAGTTTAGATAAGTAAATAAATATGTTGGACAATTTTCTTAGACAATATGGACACAATATGATGGAAATCATATAGAGGACTTAATTTATACACAAGGGATGTAATTTATAAAATTAGAAGGAATTGTGGTAAACTTTATAAGTTTTTAAAATGTATAAAACAATAATTAAACTTTTAAATGTTGACTCACTGTTCATCCGAACCATATAAAATTTACTTTATATTTTATAAAAATAATACATCTCATAAGGATCGTATGCATATAAGAAACTTGAAAATGCGAATTATAACGAAGAAGTTACGATGTTTGTAAGATTATACGTAAAACTATTTTTATAAAAGTATTTTTATAAAAACATAAGATTTTCAAATATCTGATAAATGTGAACTTATTTTTTTTTATGAAAAAGTACTAAGTTATGAGATTCAAAACTATAAGGTACATTACAAACATATTTTAAAATAAAGAAGATACGCTATTAACAAGTTTACGATAAAAAATATTTTTATAAAGTAATTTTTTATAAAAAACTTGCTAATGTTCATACAGTGGCTGTTGGAAATAATTTCTAGGAATAGAACTGTTTAATTATGAAAAACGTGGACATAAAATCACTAAAACCGAATTAAAATTGGATGAGATACAATTAATATATCGATTTCAACATTAAATTTAGAAAAAATATTTTTATAAATATACTCATTGGTTACTGTTCATAAGAACATTAGCATTCAAATATCATAAATGTAAATTTGATTATATTTTTTCAAATACGAAATCCATACATTTAAGAACGATAAAACGAATCAAACACAAGAGATACTGACTTTTTATTTAAAAGTGATATTTATAAATGTTTTTAACCTTATAAATGTTATTTTCTCAAATAATTAAATTATTTATATACTAAAATTATATAAATAATACATCAAGTATTTTTGGCAAATAACAAATTGTTGGACAAGTATATCATTTTTACAGTTTCAAATACATGGACATTTATTTTACAAGTACAAATTAAATTGTTTAATTTTATAAATTAAACAAACACTTTTAGGTGGTGATGTAACTATATAGAATTATATGTGGCATTAGTTATTCAAAGTACTTTGTACTCATACGACCTATATTTAATTAGGTTGCATACGGTCATATCCGTGACGTTTTCATTCACTTGATTCATATACTTCAGTTCATTCACTAAGGTGAGTTCATAGCCCCTTGTTTTACTATATCAATGATTTACAACTTTTGGGGTGAGAAACGTGCATTGTTTTACGATTGGACGCAAGTGTATATTTTTACATGAATACGTGTTTGCCTAAGTAGCGATAACCCTCTGAGCCCATTATCATGAACTGTCAATTATTTTGTGTGAGCGCAAATGTTATAAATAGATCTATTTAGGATTGACATCCCCGTTCGGGTGAGTAGCACTCACTGTGCCGGTTTACCAAACAATAGACATATACCATGTTGGATTTGGGATGTTGCGGGTTAGGACATCATCAAGGGCAATGTTGGTAATTTATTTTGCAATTCATACATGTTGATCTTCGGTGTCATGAGCTTAGGGAAACGTAATTACATTTTGTGATGTTTGCATCTGTTGCAATATCACGGAAAAATCTTTGCGGTCCTACATTATAATTTACATAACCTAAGAGATTCACCATCTTTATGTTGACATTTAAAGCAGGTTTTTCTCAGGTCAATGAGGCACGATGCTAAGTCAAACTGTTTTAAGGGATTGAGTGTTGGTTAACCACCACACAGCAAATGGTATTCAATTCACCATGTCTTACAAACATAAGAATTGACTAGTCCAAATCAAACAGTTTTGGTAAAGACATCTCAAATCTGTTGATGGTTGACAATTTACCAAAAATTGTATGGTGATCAATACACCATGGTATTACACTGAATTATTGGCTACTCCAAAGCAAACGGCTTTTTGGTAAAGAGAACTCAAATCCGTTGATAGCTTTAATAGTTTGCTCAAAACTATATGGTCCTCAACTCACCAATGTTTTATTACTGAGAGTTGACTAGTCCTGAGCAAACGGCTACAGGTAAAGACTTATCAAATCCGTTTATGGTTGTAATGACTTACCAAAAGTCATATAGTATTCAACACACTATGATTCATGTTCTGAGTGTTGAAGTGGTTTTCAGTTCACCATGGATTATTACCTTTTCTAGGTACCAAAGAACTGACTAGCCCAAGAGTAAATGGCTACTTGGTAAAGGCTCATAAAAACCATTTACGTTGCTGAGAAGACATGTTGCTGAGAAGAACAATCTGTTTGATGCCAAGACAAAGAGAAGTATTTACATTTCAAGATACTCAAACAGATTGTGTACAAGATACTGCTCAAAGGATAAAGCTTAAAAGATTAAAGGCTAGTACTGCTTTAAAGACAAGACAGACTGATGCTGAACAAAGAAGACCAACTATCAAGAAACTTGAAGTCAAGCAAGTAGAATTCAAGTTAGGGGAGGATTGTTGGGAAATACAAGTCAAAAGGTCAAAGTACTGCTAAATAGAAAGTCAAAGTACTGCAAGTTAAAGATCGAAGTACTGCCTGTGGATAAAGGAATCTTAAAGGATTATCATTTAAACATTTATGTTAGTAATTATCTTGTAACAGTTAGTTTAATGATTAGTATTGATTAGTGTTTATGATATACAAGGATTGTACGTCTACTAGAGGTTATCCTTATGTTTATAAAAGGATCTCTAGGAAGGTATTAGAATATATAGAAAAAAAAACGAGTTAAGAAAGAGAAGAAGTATTAGTATTATATTAGGGATCTGCAATTTAGGCAGATTCAAAAGGTTTATAATAGAAATCGTTTGAGAAACTATTGTGTGTTCTTCTTAAGTACTGCCAACTAGATTCAGCATAGTTGACAGTATATCAGTGTTTCATTAAGGAATAACGATCCTACAGTTGTTTTGCTTGGCTTGGGTGCGGATGAAACACAAGGACCACAAGGGTAGATATTTCTGAATTTTTATAGTGGAAGACTCTAGTTGTTTGATTTATTTCCATGCTTGCACCAAAAGCTACACAAAACAATTGATATCCGTGAAACGAAAACGTAAACCTCTTAATAACAAAAAATTAAATTATTTCAAACGTGCTCACAAAAAATAAAAACGAGACTGACTACTAAAATCTATGCTAAGCAACAAGTCGATGCGCGCCCAAAGGACGTTTTTTAAATACGCGCGGAAAAACTTCCCGGTTAACGGTCAATTCATCACGTAATTAAATAAAGTCAAACTAACATACAAAAAAGTCAAAGATGATGACCTAGAAATTTACGGGGTGTCACACTAGGTATGCTGAACATTGATTCAAAACTTGAACCTTCAGTATTGACTAAAGAAAACTGAAGGTTCAGTGCTTTCATCTAAACTGAACAAACTTTCATATGTTAACATGTCAGTTCAGGTTCTGCATGTAACCTTTAGCTTGCTTAAGTGAAGTAACTGAGCAATCACACATATCTCATTCATGGATTTGCATGAGCTCGTGTGGTTTTGTCGCCTTCGCTGAAGCAATGATATTGGCCACAACAGGAACTGGACAAAACTTCTTTACTCTCTTCAGTTCAGTTTCTAAAATTTTTGATCCAACTCTTCAGCTTTCTCGAGTGAAGTAACTGAGCAATCACATATGTCTCATTCATGGATTTGCATGAGCATTTGTGGTTTTGTTGCCTTCGCTGGAGCACTGGTGTTGACAAAGATCACAATAATCAATTCAGCATAACATGACACCAAACTTGAACCTAGTTCAGCTCTTTAAACATCAATCACAAGGTCAGTTTTAAAAATATAGTGCTTTTCTAAATTAATATAATTTTATCTAAATAACCTCTTCCTAAGAAGTTGTTTATTTTAATATATTAAAAAGGGATATATCCAAATGTTAGAATGACGTCTCCATCTTTCTCTCACCTACTTTTGCAGTTGAATAGACAACTGTTCAATAGGTGTCAGAGGCTTGCTGTGTTGAATTTTATTAAATACAAAGTTTAGCACACATGTTGAAAACAAACCCTAAACATTCCTCATAACTTCACAACCTCAAATAGCAGTTATGAATTCTCAAAGAAAAAGTTGTACCTTCATCAATTATAATCTCATAAAATCAATCCACAACTCACTTTTCACCAACTCATCAAGAACACACACACAAAAACCTCAAACCAAATCAAACCTTCAAAACCCTAAAATAACCAAAATGGCAGAATCATCATCACAAAACCCCTCATCTTCAAACATAACTCTAAAGGAAGAACCTCACACTCAGGAAAGACCTGAAAGCCTAAATAGTTTCTTACCTGTAGATCAGGTTGAATTCACATTTGATGAAATAAGCTTTTCCACTAATAATGATGTTGCCTTACTATACCCCTCACACCCAAACTTAGAATATTTTGAGATTGTCTCAGACTTCATCTCAAACTGTTGTCTAAAAGAAGCATTCACTAGAGCACCAAACTAATATGTCGAATACTTAGCTGAGTTCTGGTATACTTCAAAAACCTTAGAAGGCTCTAAGATATGGGTTTCCACTCCTACAGGAGGTATTAGAGGAGAAATAGGGTTCAACACCTTTAGAAATGCTATTTGGGCTAACTACTCAAATGAGTATGTTGCATCCCCCCCCCCCCTTAAAATAGTCAAACCATGGTTTTCATCGATTGGGTACAATAGGGAGATAGGAGCTACAGAAACCCTTAAGAAGAGTAGTCTTCCTCCTAGGTGGAGATTTTTGATGGCTTAAATTATTCAGTGTCTAGGGGGTAAGACAAGTGGGTTGGATCAAATTTCAAACAAGAATGCTACCATCCTATGTTGTTTAGCAAATGGGGTGAAAGTAGATTTTTCTAAGATAATTTGGGAAGATATAATTCATAAGCTGAATAAGAAAACAAGAGAAAAAGTTGTTCCCTACCCTAGGTTTATATCTCTCCTTTTGGAATACATGATGCCTGAATATGATCATGACGACCTCGCCATCAATCCCACTCAAGTCTTGAGTGTCCACAACTGGGCACACTGAAGCAAAACCAACCTGAAGGACCTCCCTTCACTGGCCACATGAAGGCTATTTGCAATACAGATTTGCCTGTGGAATTCCAAGCTTCAAAAACCTCCTCACAAACTGAGAAGAAGGTTCCCTAAGGCAAAAATCCTGGAGCTAGAAGTGGACTCGAAAGAAAACAATCTTCAAAACATACATCTGAGTCCAAGACTGGGGCATCTAAATCCAAAACTGGCCAATTAGATAAAGAAACTCAGTCCAGGTCAGCCAAGGATAAAAGACCAAGCTATCCTTCAACTTCCACACATGTGGTTGCTGAAATGTATAAAGAGGCACAACAAGCAGCTCGTGGTCCAACATCTTTAGGGGCCAGCCTACCCTCAGCTTAGTAGTGGTATGTCTTGAACCTGTTATTCAACTTTTTTCATTTTCACTCTGAGTCTGTATCAGGATGTGATACTTCAGTAGATTCCACGACTAAAGCTGATCCTGGAAAATCTGCTCCTAGTGGCTCCATACCTTAACAACAGGGTATGGATGAAAGAACCTAAAACTATTCACTTAATCACATATTTGTAGGGACTAATCCAAGTATTCTTGTAGATAAAGCCAAATCTACTGGAAATGGGTTGAAAACTGCCCACACTAACTTAGGTACTAATGAGGAGTCAATATCTGGTGAAATTTCAAAGAAAATAAAGCTAGAAGATCTCTCAAATCTTATGCAAGACACAAGATCTACTTTCTTCATTCCTGACTCCCCACAGGATGAGCCCATTATTATTATTTCAGATGAGAGTCAAAAGGAGGAAACTGAAAGATATGAAGACACTCATGCTACCTCTCATGATGTACCTGAAGACACTTTAATTCTACATCCTCAATATCCTAAATCAGTTCAAATTCAAGAGTTGATGGCTCAGGTTCAATTACTTCAGTCTCAAAAGGACAAGCTGGAGCAACAAAAAGCAAAGGCTAAAGCAGAAGTTGTTTTCCTTAAAGCTCGGCCTTCATATCCAGATATCAACCAACTTACTAAACTTTTGGTAACTTCTCTGAGACCTGAACTATCCAAACTCTTAGTCTTACATGACTTTTCTAACTGTTTACCAGCCGAACTGAAAGAGCTCCCTTCAAAAATCACTGAACTATCTGGAGACGTTAAAGAGCTAAAGACGCATATTCGAGACATAGAAATTGAGCTACCTAGGGACATAAAAGAGATCCCAAAGAAACTGGAGACTTTCACTTCCACTATCTCTAGTCTTACCTCCTAGGTTGCTGAACTGAAGACCCTTTAATGGGAACTTCCATCAGAGTTTCTTGGTCTACCAAGCCAAATCTCTTCAGTTCAATAAAAACTTAAGACATTGGATGCACTTCCAAGTCTATTACACAAGGCCACTGATACCTTGAATAGGTTTGCCACTATTATGGAAAATACATCATCAAAAGCTATAGACAAGGGTGTTCCTTCAGTAGGCCAAGCTAATGCTTCACCTGCTGAGGGGGAGAAGAACACAAAAGATGCTGATAATGCAAACCTGAAGCAATAACCAACAACCATAACTTCACCAACTACTACATCATTTCAATCTCATCTCTTTCCAAAGAACAAAGGCAAAGAAGTTATGTCTTCTAAAGATGCTAAAGAAGAAGAGACTAAAAGTGACTCTGAAGATGATCATGCCAATCCAACTAATTTTATGGTTGAATCCTCTAAGCAAAAGAAGTTAAAGAAGTTTAGTTTTGTCACTCAAGGTGGTGAACAAATTCACTTTAGTGTTGTGAAAATTGAAGAACAAATGAGGATTGAAGAAACTCTCAAAGCTGAGTTGGCAAAACAAGAAGTAAAAAAGGTGAAGAATGAACTGGTTGATCTTATGGGCATTCATGTTGTGACACAGTACTATAACAAGAAGTTAATGTATGATAAATATTGTGCCAAAGTGTTAAAAAGAAGAAAAAGCTCTAAGATCACAAACTGTGATGTTCTTACAATAAAGGGCCCTATCACATTGAAAGTATATAGGGAAGATGGGAAAAATAAAGTCATTTCAAATCTCAAGGTCAGTGATCTGCATCTGGCTGAATGGAGGGAGGTAGTACAAGCTTTTCTTAACGAAAAGGAAAAAGGATGAAAGACCATTTATGGACTGATAAAGACAAGAATTGTAACACCCCCAAAATGGGTCGCAGCAGAATATGGGTTTGGGAGCGTTACTTCATAGATCAATAGCAAAAGATATATATAGAACGACCATTAAAAGTTGTTTAAAACTGATACATTGGATTTATCAAATTGTTTGTTACAAAAAGCCCAAAGCTTAACTTGTTCTTTGTTTAGAATACAAAGATTCTAGTTTATAACTAATGTTTTCCCCAAAATGTAATGCAACCAAATCTTTAGAATGAGACATCCAAAATATATAACGCCAATGTATCCCCTGCACCTCGTGCCTTATTGACCTCCTGAAAAACATTCCTTTAAAACGTCAACAATAATGTTGGTGAATTCATAGGTTTGTAACATATGTAAGTGTAGGACCGCAAGATTTCCCCCATGATAATACATCAAATTCAAACATCACAAAAATGTCATTACGTTTCCCTAAGCTCATGATACTGAAGCTCGACATATTTGAATTGCAATATAAAATTTCCTACATTGCCCTTGATGATGTTAAACCTGGAACATACCAAATCCGACATGGTATACGTTCGTTCCCGGTGATAGCTAATCACCTGAACGGGGGCGTCACCCCAAATAGATCTATTTATAACATTCGCGCTTACAATCCAGTAATTAACCAACTCATGATAATGGGCTCATTGGGTATTGATACCTAGGCAAACACGTAATCATAATATAAAAATTTCCACTTACGTCCAATTGTAAAAATGTGCATATGTTTCTCACCCCAAAAGTTATAAAGTATATGTAAAACAAGTAAAACGTGGGGCTATGAACTCACCTTGAGTGAATTGAACAATCAACCATGTATATCACAACAGATAATGGGTCACGATAATGAGCGAATGCAACCTAATCAAGTATAGGCCAAATAAGTACTAAGCACTTTGAATAACTACTACCATATATAATTCTATATAGCTACATCACCATCTAATTGCGTTTGTGAAATCGTATTTATAAAGTAAAAACGTTTATAAATATCTCTTTAGTGAAAACGATGTAACTTTATCGTTTTAAGCCCGTTTCTTATGTCCACGCTTTTGTATTAAGACGAGTTATCAAAATATTACATTTCCATATTTTTAGTCCCCTGGTGAACAGTGGTTTTTACTGTTCATGATAGTTTATAAATTTATTTTTATTGATTTAGTTATCGTAAAACCCGTAAATATCGTATCTTATTCGTTTTAACTCCGTTTTTAGTGATTCTTTCGAGCACGTCTTTGTTATTAAAATTTCTATCATATTAATGTTGTTTTCAAAATATTCATGTCTGATATGAACAGTAACTTTTATAAAAATAGTTTTATAAGTGTATTTATTGTCGTAAACTCGCGTAATTCATAACTCCTTCGTTATTGATCCAAAAATTACGATTCTTATTGTTTTAGAATCCTAAATTTATGTACTATCTGAGAAAAATAATAAAACTTATATATCAGAAGTATTTTATAACTTGTTTTTATAAAATTTCTTTTATAACGCGTTTAATTAACGTCTAACTTAAAATTAGCGTATCTCCTTCGTTATAAATCGGTTTTTCGAGTTCTTTACATGCCCACGATCCTTGTGTCATGTAGTATTTTATAAAATCATAAAATATATATGTTAAATTCGAATTTCAAACAACCCACTTTGTCCATTTTGTTAAAATGTGTTTAAAACTAGTTTTTATAACTTTTTAGCTTAACCCCCTTGTTACAAGTCCATTACAACCTTCAATATCATATTCCTTTTTAAAAACTTCATTTTTAGTGATTCTTTCGAGTACGTCTTCGTAATTAAAATTTTTATCAAATTAATAATGTTTTCGAAATGTTCATGTTTGAGATGAACAGTAACTTTTATTAAAATAGTTTTATAAAAGTATTTATTGTCGTAAACTTGCGTAATTCATAACTCCTTCGTTATTAATCATAAAATTATGATTCCTATTGTTTTGAAATTATAAAATTATGTACTAACTGATAATATATGTTTACATTTTCATTAGATGTGAATAGTAATTGGTTTTTATAAAAAAAAATTATAAACGCGTTTAAGTAACGTATATCTTAAAAGTAGCGTATCTCCTTCGTTATAAATCGGTTTTTCGAGTTCTCTACATGCCCACGATCCTTGTGACATGTAGTATTTTATAAAATCATAAAATATATATGTTAAATTCGAATTTCAAATAACCCACTTTGTCCATTTTGTTAAAATATGTTTAAAAGTTGTTTTTATAACTTTTTTGTTTCACCACTTTGTTACAAGTCCATTACAACCTTCAATATTATATGTATTACATCCTTAGGGTCTCTAGTCCATGATTAGTCCATATATTGTCTAAGAATCAAAAGATCCATAAGTTTACATACTCATTTGTCCATAACTTTATATAAGTATACTTTTTAAGTAACTTGTTTATATATACTTTTTATATATAAACCACACATGTAAAATACTTAACAATCCATTATAAACAAGATATTAACATTCATAAATCCATAGGTAAAAGTTACCAAACATGAAAACAAGTATAAAAATCCATTTTTACAAGTAAATAAGTCCTTAGATGGTGATTAACTACATAAACATCATATATGCATAAAATCACAAATGTAAAGAGATTAAGATTTTTAGGTAACCCTAATATGAATTATGGTGATGAACAACAAGATCTAAACCCTTGTTTAGCAAACAAACCCTAGCTTCCAAGACTTTGAAAACTCTAATTTCAAGTAAACCATAATCTTGAACTTTCTTGCTTTAACACTTGTAAACCTTAAAGCAAACCTTCTAAACACCTTAGGTTATCTTAGATATGATGTAGGAACAC
The DNA here is from genome assembly GCA_026074375.1 of Tanacetum coccineum. Classification (NCBI taxonomy): domain Eukaryota; kingdom Viridiplantae; phylum Streptophyta; class Magnoliopsida; order Asterales; family Asteraceae; genus Tanacetum; species Tanacetum coccineum. Next base: position 34,652 of record BQNB010026080.1, read on the forward strand.
TTGTAATTATGAATTATTTAGGGTGATGAGTTTTGGCTGTGGCCTATAAGGAGAAAAATGAGAGGTTTTTGTGTTGTTTCACCTTAAGAAAATAAATGTGTATGTTACTTCCACTAGCTAAGGCATTATATACATCTTGTAGCTAGTTGGTATTAAGTCTAGGTTCATGAAAGACATGATGAGGGAAATAAGGAAGAAAATGAGCAAATACTATTAGGGTTAGTAAGCAAATAAGTCTTGGTTTCCAAAACATGAGAACATCCCATGAATTCTAGGAAAGGTGTTTGTGAATTAGATATTTTACTTGTGTTCTCATCCTTATGTCCGGCCCTATATGTATATTAAGTGATGATATTTTTGTAAATTTTGAGTATTGGGTACAATTGTGGGTATTTGTTGAAGCTTAGAAAAGTTTTGGTGGTTCCGGGTATGCCTAAACGTATTTTATCGTAAAACGTAAACACTTTATGTAACCAAATAAAATAAAATGAACAAAGTTAATAACTATCCTCAAAAAAATTACTTAACACTTGCTTGATGTAAACATTTAATTGTTTGATGCCCTGTTTTACATTGAAAGTAATTTTTTAGCTTAACGCATTTAACTAAACGATTACGATTAAAAGCAAACGCGTACAATACTAAAAATAAATAGTGAATTTATTGACGATGTACAATGACCTTAAAACACGGAGTGTTATAGTCTTCCCCTGTTAAAAGAATTTCGTCCCGAAATTCAGTTTGAGTTGCCTTCCGGTATGGTGTTAATGAAGAGGTGTGTGTGAGATTTTTTTTATAGGTGAACAGTAACCCAACAGGCGTGAACAGTGTCCCAACGGCTATGAAACAAGATAAACCCCAACGGTTACTTTCTATCCCTCTCCTTTTAAATACCAAATATTCTTATCCTTCATATTTCTCCATACACCTTAAAATCTTTCGACTAACAATTCTCTTATACAAACTCTAAAATGTTGCATATCATCTCCCCCCAAACCATAAAAAGAACCCACCTCCCCCCTTTTTTGGCGATGGCAGCACGGTATCACCGGCATTTATCTTGTGCTTGCTTGGGCTTGGTGTGGGGGGTGCGGAGATCTACGTCCCATACGAAGAAGAATTTCATATCCTGGTCCCCTTTTATTCTAGCATTCTCGTGCCCCTCATCGTCTTGCCTATCGCATGTATCCTTTTGGGAAAGAATAGATAATATTGCTAGGGGAGGTTGTAATTAAACTTGTATTTCCTTTATGTTCCTATGTATCTTATTTCTAATTAATAAACGGTGTTGTGGCAACCAAAATAGTTGTTTATTTGTTTTTTATTTATGTCTTTGAATATTTCGTTACCATGCTTAGTAACTTGTTTGCATTCCCCTTCTAAATTGCTTTATCTTGTGCGTTCAAGATTAGTGACGTTGGTTTAATATTTATTGTTTAGACCAAGGCTCGAATTCTAGCGGGCTTATTCGTTTCCTTCTGCTTAACCCCCGCGTCATATAACTCTTCTATGTGTGATAACGAATTTATACTTATGGTGGTGTCATAACTACTAAGCTCTATGGTACTACGTAGACGTTGAAAATGATGAATTGGTATATTCTTTAATAGCGAGTAAACTTGTTAGTGGATCGTCCTAGGGTGACTAGGGATGCGTCATGACTTTTGGACATAGGATTATGTATAAAATGATGTCGACTTTATATATTACGGTGGTGTAAGAGTTTACTTAGTGATTATTATTGTTAGTTTAGTTCTTCGTGATGATTACATACGCACGCAAAACTTGATATAAATAGAAAATTGTCTTTTGACAAAAAGTTTTAAGGTGACTACTCTCAGCATGGACATGGTCCTTCCTGAATTATACATAGGTGATCAAGCTATATATAATTGAGGACTAACGATGCATTGCTCATTTTTGTCAAAATTATGTTATAATTTCATAATAATTGTGGGAGTGATTTAAAAAAAATATAGAGAGTTAAAGTAGAATTGACGTTTTCATAATACGTTAATTTGATAGATGCTTGAAATCATTCATTACAACAAAAATTTAAGATAAATACAACAAGAACTCCTAAGGAGATAAAATCTAAGATAGTTCTAACTTAGGGTTCACTAGGCAAAGCGAGACAACTTTCTCTTTTAAGTTTTGATCTCATCTTTAATGTTGTTAGGGTCTTGATCGGTTTCTCCTCCTCCTAAGGCATACACCATTCCACGTGCTTTAGTACCTTCAGCTTGGTTTTCATGGTTTTGGTTTTTAATTCCGGGCAATCACTCTTGTAGTGCCCTTGATTCCCACATTCATAGCAAGTAGGTTTCTAACCTGCCCTAGTGCCCCTCTAATTGTTACTAGCATTAGTATTTACAGGACTCCTACAGTCACGGGACAGATGGCCAACTCTGTTGCACTTGTGGCATTTGGGAGCACATGGACCATCGTGGTGATAGTTGCATTTAGAGCATAGGGGTTTAGATCCCTCGTATGGCTTCTTCTCACCAGTCCCTGCAGTATACGCCATGTCGGTGTTCTGCCTCTTGTTTTGTTGTTGTTGTTGTTGTTGTTTGTCATCTTGCTTTTTTTTGTTCTCTGTCTGACGCTTAGCAAAAGTGCGAATTCTCTTATCCATCAGTTCGGTTGCTATTTCAGTTGCCTCTTGCATTGTCTTAGGCTTGGATGCTACTACATTTCCGTGGATCATGTCGGGCAAACCACCGACATATCTCTCAATCTTGTCAGACTCTTCAAGAAACATTCTAACACACAGCAATGCTAGTTTCTGAAAACATTGGTTGTATCCTATCACGTCGGTACCTTTCACTTTCAAATCCCACAGCTCCACTTCGAGCTTCTTAATCTTGGTCCTCGGGCAGTACTTGTCAGTCATCTTCTTTTTTAGTTATGTCCAAGTCATTGCATAAGCAACGTCGTTACCAACAGTCCTAACGTGGGAGTTCCACCACATTAGAGCATTTCCCAGAAGAGTACAAGTGGAGAACTTGATTTGGTTTTCCACAGAGCAGTTGCTTATACGGAACACAGTTTCCATTTTCTCAACCCATTGAGTCAATTCGACAACTCCTTCTGTGCCTTTGAAGTTTAGAGGTTGGCACTTCATGAAGTCTGGGTAAGTACACTCACGAGTGGCTCGCTCATTTCTTCTAACACCCGTTCTTGAATTATGGTTGTCTTCGCCATTCGTGCTTCTGATAGCATCACGTGCTGCCAAAGCGGCAGTAACGCCTTGGTCAATCATTGCCTGAAGCTGGGCATTAGTGACAGATGTGGTGGCGGGGGTTGTGGTTGTTGTTTCTGGGTTTAACCTCGTGGTCCTTTTCTTTGGTGCCATTTTCTTCAAATCACAAGAAAATATAATACCCGTTAGATTTCATAAAATCATAAACGCGACATGACTGCTATAACAAGCAAAATTAAACTTATATAAGTATATTATATAAGACCAGTAGTAATATACGTACTATAATATAAACATGTATATTAATCATGTAAGCATCTAGTATGACCAACTAATGCAAACAAATAGTGTATGTATGTCCCATGAAAATCCCTTTGTATGAATGCAATGTTTGAAAACGGTTATAGTCCAGCAAAAACATTTGACCTGGTTCTCTATAACCTTGGCTCTTGATACCAATCTGTAACACCCCCAAAATGGGTCGCATCGGAATATGGGTTTGGGAGCGTTACTTCATAGATCAATAGCACAAGATATATATAGAACGACCATTAAAAGTTGTTTAAAACTAATACATTGGATTTATCAAATTGTTTGTTACAAAAAGCCCGAAGCTTAACTTGTTCACTGTTTAGAATACAAAGATTCTAGTTCATAACTAATGTTTTCCCTAAAATATAATGCAACCAAATCTTTAGCATGAGACATCCAAAATATATAACACCAATGTATCCCCTGCACCTTGTGCCTTATTGACATCCTAAAAACATTGCTTTAAAACGTCAACAATAATGTTGGTGAATTCATAGGTTTATAAAATATGTAAGTGTAGGACCGCAAGATTTCCCCCGTGATAATACCTCAAATGCAAACATCACAAAAATGTCATTACGTTTCCCTAAGCTCATGATATTGAAGCTCGACATATTTAAATTGCAATATAAAATTGCCTACATTGCCCTTGATGATGTTCAACCCGGAACATCCCAAATCCGACATGGTATACGTTTGTTCCCGGTGATAGCTAATCACTCGAACGGGGGCGTCACCCCAAAAAGGCTGGGTGGGGATTGGTTGTTTAGTCTAGATAGTGAGCTATTTATAACATCTTTTTCGCTCTACAATCCAATAATTAACCGAGCTCATGATAATGGGCTCATTGGTATTGTTACCTAGGCAAACACGTAATCATAACATAAAAAACGTCCAATTGTAAAAACATGCATATGTTTCTCACCCCAAAAGTTATAAAGTATATGTAAAACAAGTAAAACGTGAGGCTATGAACTCACCTCGAGTGAATTGAACAATCAACAATGTATATCACAACAGATAATGCGTCACGATAATGACCGAATGCAACCTAATCAAGTATAGGCCGAATAAGTACTAAGCACTTTGAATAACTACTACTATATATAATTCTATATAGCTACATCACCATCTAATTGGGTTTGTGAAATCGTATTTATAAAGTAAAAACGTTTATAAATATCTATTTAGTGAAAACGACGTAACTTTATCGTTTTAAGCCTATTTCTTACGTTTCTTATGTCCACGCTTTCGTATTAAGATGAGTTATCAAAATATTACATTTCCATATTTTTAGTCTCCTAGTGAACAGTTGTTTTTACTGTTCATGACAGTTTATAAAATTATTTTTATAAATTTAGTTATCGTAAAACCCGTAAATATCGTGCTTTATTCGTTTTAACTCTGTTTTTAGTGATTCTTTCGAGTACGTCTTCGTAATTAAAAGTTTTATCAAATTAATGATATTTTCAAAATGTTCATGTTTGAGATGAACAATAACTTTTATAAAAGTATTTATTGTCGTAAACTTGCGTAATTCATAACTCCTTCGTTATTAATCAAAAAATTATGATTCTTATTGTTTTGAAATCTTAAAATTATGTACTAACTGATAATATATGTTTACATTTTCATTAGATGTGAATAGTAATTGGTTTTTATAAAATTTCTTTATAAACGCGTTTAATTAACGTATAACTTAAAATTAGCGTATCTCCTTCGTTATAAATCGGTTTTTCGAGTTCTTTACATGCCCACGATCCTTGTGACATGTAGTATTTTATAAAATCATAAAATATAAATGTTAAATTCGAATTTCAAACAGCCCACTTTGTCCATTTTGTTAAAATATGTTTAAAAGTTGTTTTTATAACTTTTTAGTTTCACCACTTTGTTACAAGTCTATTATAACCTTCAATATCATATTTCTTACATCCTTAGGGTCTCTAGTCCATGATTAATCCATATATTATCCAAGAATCAAAAGATCCATAAGTTTACATACTCATTTGTCCATAACTTTATATAAGTATACTTTTTAAGTAACTTGTTTATATATACTTTTTATATATAAACCACACATGTACACTAATTGTACATCCATTATAACATGATATTAACATTCATATATCATATGTAAAAGTTTACCAAACCATAAACAAGTGTAAAAATCCATTTTTACAAGTAAATAAGTCCTTAAATGGTGATTAACTACATAAACATCATATATGCATAAAATCACAAATGTAAAGAGATTAAGATTTTTAGGTAACCTTAATATGAAGTATGGTGATGAACAACAAGATCTAAACCCTTGTTTAGCAAACAAACCGTAGCTTCTAAAACCTTAAACTTTCTTGCTTTAACACTTGTAAACCTTAAAGCAAACCTTCTAAACACCTTAGGTTATCTTAGATATGATGTAGAAACACTTGTAATTGTTGTAATAAAATTTGTATGGATGGTTTAGGGTGATGAGTTTTGGCCGTGGCCTATAAGAAGAAAAAGGAGAGGTTTTTGTGTTGTTTCACCTTAAGAAAATGAATGTGTATGTTATTTCCACTAGCTAAGGCATTATATACATCTTGTAGCTAGTTGGTATTAAGTCTAGGTTCATGAAAGACATGATGAGGGAAATAAGGAAGAAAATAAGCAAACACTATTAGGGTTAGTAAGCAAATAAGTCTTGGTTTCCAAAACATAAGAACATCCCATGAATTTTAGGAAAGGTGTTTGTGAATTAGATATTTTCGTTGTGTTCTCATCCTTATGTCCGGCCCTATATGTATATAAGTGATGATATTTTGTTAATTTTTAGTATTGGGTACAATTGTGGGTATTTTTTGAAGCGTAGAAAAGTTTTGGTGGTTCCGGGTATGCCTAAACGTATTTTATCGTGAAACGTAAACACTTTACGTAACCAAATAAAATAAAATGAACAAAGTTAATAATTATCCTCAAAAAAATTACTTAACACTTGCTTGATGTAAACATTTAATTGTTTGATGCCTGTTTACATTGAACGATAATTTTTAGCTTACGCGATTTAACTTAACGATTACGATTTAAAAGCAAACGCGTACAATACTAAAAATAAATAGTGAATTTATTAACGACGTACAATGACCCTAAAACACAGGGTGTTATAGCCTTCCCCTGTTAAAAGAATTTCGTCCTGAAATTCAGTTTGAGTTGCCTTCCGGAATGGTGTTAATGAAGAGGTGTGTATGAGATTTTTTTTATAGGTGAACAGTAACCTAACTGTCGTGAACAGTGTCCCAACGGCTATGAACAGTAACCCCAACGGTTACTTCCTCCCTTTAAATACCAAATTTTTATCCTTCATTTCTCCATACAACACTTAATCTTTCACTTACATTTCTCTTATACAAAACTCTAAAAATGTTGCATATCATCACACTCTTGGCGATGGCGAGCACGGTATCACTCGGCATTTATCTTGCCTACGTCCCATACGAAGAAGAATTTCAGTATCTGGCCTTTATTCTAGCGATTCTCGTGCCCCTCATCGTTCTTGCTATCGGCATGTATCTCTTTTGGAAGGAATAGATATTATTGCTAGGGGAGGGTTGTAATAAAACTTGTATTTCCTTTATGTCCTTATGTAATCTTATTTCTAAGATAATAAACGGGTGTTGTGGCAACAAATCTATTTGTTATTTTTATTTATGTCTTCGAATATTTCGTTACCATGCTTAGTAACTCGTTTGCATTCCCCTTCTAAATTGATTTATCTTGTACGTTCAAGATTAGTGACGTTGGTTTAATATTTATTGTTTCGCCCAAGGCTCGACTTCTAGCTGGCTTATTCGTTCCCTTCTGCTTAACGCGTCAGTTATAACATCTTTCTTATGGTGATAATGAATTTATACTTATTGTGGTTTCATAACTACTAAGCTCTATGGTACTACGTAGATGTCGAAAATGATGAATTGGTATATTCCTTAATGGCGAGTAAACTTGTTAGTGGATCGTCCTAGGGTGACTATGCATGCGTCTTGACTTTTGGACATAGGATTTTATATAAAATGATGTCGACTTTATATAGTATGGTAGTGTAAGAGTTTACTTAGTGATTATTATTGTTAGTTTGGTTCTTCGTGATGATTACATTTTATGAATACGCACACAAAACTTAATATAAATAGAAAATTGTCTTTTGACAAGAAGTTTTAAGGTGACTACTCTCAGCATGGACATAGTCCTTCTTGAATTATACATAGGTGATCAAGCTATGTATAATCGAGGACTAATGATGCATTGCTCATTTTTGTTAAAATTGTGTTATACTTTCATAATTATTGTGGGAGTGATTTAAAAATATATAGAGAGTTAAAGTAGAATTGACGTTTTTATAATACGTTAATTTGATAGATGCTTAAAATCATTCAGTACAACAGAAATTTAAGAGAAATACAACAAGAACTCCTAAGGAGATAAAGTCCAAGATAGTTCTAACTTAGGGTTCACTAGGCAAAGCGAGACAACTTTCTCTTTTAAGTTTCAATCTCATCTTCAATGTTGTTAGGGTCTTGATCAGTTTCTCCTCCTCCTAAGGCATACACCATTCCACGTGCTTTAGTACCTTCAGCTTGGTTTTCATGGTTTCGGTTCTTTAATTCCGGGCAATCACTCTTGTAGTGCCCTTGATTCCCACATTCATAGCAAGTAGGTTTCTGACCTGCCCCAGTGCCCCTCTGATTGTTACTAGCATTAGTATTTGCAGGACTCCTACAGTCGCGGGCCAGATGGCCAACTCTGTTGCACTTGTGGCATTTGGGAGCACATGGACCATCGTGGTGATAGTTGCATTTAGCGCATAGGGGTTTAGATCCCCCGTATGGCTTCTTCTCACCAGTCCCTGCAGTGTACGCCCTGCCGGTGTTCTGCCTCTTGTTTTGTTGTTGTTGTTGTTGTTGTTGTTATTGTTGGTTATCATCTTGCTTTCTTTTGTTTTCGGTTTGACGCTCAGTAAAAGTGCGGATTCACTTATCCATCAGTTCAGTTGCTATTTCAGTTGCCTCTTGCATTGTCTTAGGCTTTGATGCTACTACATTTCCGTGGATCATGTCGGGCAAACCACCGACATATCTCTCAATCTTGTCAGACTCTTCAAGAAACATTCTAACACACAGCAATGCTAGTTTCTGAAAACATTGGTTGTATCCTATCACGTCGGTACCTTTCACTTTCAAATCCCACAGCTCCACTTCGAGCTTCTTAATCTTGGTCCTCGGGCAGTACTTGTCAGTCATCTTCTTTTTTAGTTATGTCCAAGTCATTGCATAAGTAACGTCGTTACCAACAGTCCTAACGTGGGAGTTCCACCACATTAGAGCATTTCCCAGAAGAGTACAAGTGGAGAATTTGATTTGGTTTTCCACAGAGCAGTTGCTTATACGGAACACAGTTTCCATTTTCTCAACCCATTGAGTCAATTCGACAACTCTTTCTGTGCCTTTGAAGTTTAGAGGTTGGCAGTTCATGAAGTTTGGGTAAGTACACTCACGAGTGGCTCACTCATTTCTTCTAACACCCGTTCCTGAATTATGGTTGTCTTCGCCATTCGTGCTTCTAATAGCATCACGTGCTGCCAAAGCGGCAGTAACACCTTGGTCAATCATTGCTTGAAGTTAGGCATTAGTGACAGATGTGGTGGTAGGGGTTGTGGTTGTTGTTTCTGGGTTTAACCTCGTGGTCCTTTTCTTTGGTGCCATTTTTTTCAAATCACAAGAAAATATAATACCCGTTAGATTTCATAAAATCATAAACGCGACATGACTGCTATAACAAGCAAAAATAAACTTATATAAGTATGTTATATAAGACCAGTAGTAATATGCGTACTATAATATAAACATGTATATTAATCATGTAAGCATCTAGTATGACCAACTAATGCAAACAAATAGTATATGTATGTCCCGTGAAAATCCCTTTATATGAATGCAATGTTCGAAAACGGTTATAGTCCAGCAAAAACATTTGACCTTATTCTCTATAACCTTGGCTCTTGATACCAATCTGTAACACCCCCAAAATGGGTCGCATCGGAATATGGGTTTGGGAGCGTTACTTCATAGATCAATAGCACAAGATATATATAGAACGACCATTAAAAGTTGTTTAAAACTAATACATTGGATTTATCAAATTGTTTGTTACAAAAAGCCCGAAGCTTAACTTGTTCACTGTTTAGAATACAAAGATTCTAGTTCATAACTAATGTTTTCCCTAAAATATAATGCAACCAAATCTTTAGCATGAGACATCCAAAATATATAACACCAATGTATCCCCTGCACCTTGTGCCTTATTGACATCCTAAAAACATTGCTTTAAAACGTCAACAATAATGTTGGTGAATTCATAGGTTTATAAAATATGTAAGTGTAGGACCGCAAGATTTCCCCCGTGATAATACCTCAAATGCAAACATCACAAAAATGTCATTACGTTTCCCTAAGCTCATGATATTGAAGCTCGACATATTTAAATTGCAATATAAAATTGCCTACATTGCCCTTGATGATGTTCAACCCGGAACATCCCAAATCCGACATGGTATACGTTTGTTCCCGGTGATAGCTAATCACTCGAACGGGGGCGTCACCCCCAAATAGATCTATTTATAACATTCGCTCTTACAATCCAATAATTAACCAGCTCATGATAATGGGCTCATTGGGTATTGTTACCTAGGCAAACACGTAATCATAACATAAAAAACGTCCAATTGTAAAAACATGCATATGTTTCTCACCCCAAAAGTTATAAAGTATATGTAAAACAAGTAAAACGTGAGGCTATGAACTCACCTCGAGTGAATTGAACAATCAACAATGTATATCACAACAGATAATGCGTCACGATAGTTCTAGCTAAGATTAGAACTCGACATCTAGCTTAGTGTCGGAAATTGATATAAGCAACGTTGTGTACGGTTTTCTCCGCCATAAGGGAGTTTGTTGACATAGTGAAGAAAACTCTCGAGTTTGGTGCTCGAGGAGTGGAGTAGGGCGAAGAGGTGCTTCGTTACCGAACCACTATAAATCCTCGCGTTGTGGTTTGATTGTTCTTACTCTTATCTCTTGTCTTACTTTATCATTTTATAATATTTACATGTTACATATTGTGCAAGCATTGATTCACAAAAAGTCGAATCTAACAATTTTACAAACATACATAAAACTTAAATTTAAATAGTGGTAAAACAATTCAAAAAACCCCCTTATAGTTTTACACAATTGGTAACAGAGACACGTTAACACTTGATCTTTAAATAATAATTATATTTTAAAACTTGAAATCGTTCTATGGATCGGAAAATTTTTAGAAGGGCAATCTATGCAAGACCAACCACTATTTGAAAGTGATGGATTTATTTATTGGAAAAATAGATTCGAAACTTATGTGAAGTTAAAAGATCTAGATCTTTGGCATGTTATTACCGATGGTGATTTTCCTCCCATTCAATTTAATCCCGAAACTAAAAAGGATGAAATTGTATCTTTTCACAAACAAAATGATGATCTTAAAAAGAAACTTGCTAAAAATAATGAAGCCAAAATGGTAATTTATAAATGCTTTACTCGTAAAGAATATGAAATGAATTTTTTTGTGTCAAATCGCAAAGGAAAACTTGGGATTACATTGTTAATCACTCATCAAGGTAATAATCAAGTCAAAGCCAAAATAAATAGATTCTTCTTGTTCAAAATATGAACAATTCATGGATTCCAGAAGAAGAATCAATAGATAATTGCTTTTGCTATAAATTGAACACTATTATTACTAGGTCTAAAAGCACTTGATGAAGGTTTCTTCTTAGCAATAATTGGGTTGGAAGTTTCTTAGGGCATTGCATCCTAAATGGCGTGCAAAAGTCACGACAATTAAAGAATCAAAGTATCTAACAACTCTTTCACTTGACGAACTTATTGGAAATTTAAAAGTCTATGAAGAAGTAATCAAGAGAGACTCCGAAACCGTCAAAACAAAAGAGAACAATGTAGGATTTATTGCCTTGAAAGCTTGAAAGAATATAGTGATGAAGATAGTTCATCTCGATAGTGAAGATGAAAGAATACGCCATGGACGTAAGAAATATAAGAAATTCTTAAAAAGCAAGGTCGATTCGTAAAAATCCATATTGAAGGAAGAAGATCATTCCAAGAAAAAAAGATGACAAAATAAGGACAAGCGAAAGAAAATGTTTCAAGTGAGAGGAGATCACAAATATCTAATCGGTGAATGTCCGAAATATTAAAAATATCAAAATCAAAGGGCGTTCGTGGGAGGAGCTTGGAGTGATAGCGACGATGATGAAGAGGAGAAGACAAAGGACGAAAAGTGTCTTATGGCTAAAGATTCCAATGAGGTACTTTCCGAAACCGAATATTTTAGTGATAATCAATCATCACTAGACGAAAATGACGTAGATAATGAATATAGTAGACTATGCAAACTAGGATTAAAAGTCATGACTAAAAATAAAACTCTAAAACAAGCTAAAATAAAATTAGAAAATAAAGTACTAGAATTAAAAGATAAACTATCTAGGCTAGAAAAAGGTAAGGAAGTAATTGAAGAATGCAAATTATGTCATGAACTTAAGTTTGAAAATGAGGGATAATTAGAAAAGACAAATTTTCTAGGCTAAATCAATTTAATGATTAGTAGTTCAGTAACTAAGAAAATTAATAGTTCTCAAAAAACTTCCGGAGATATAAACCGGTTTGGGATTTAATTTACCAAATGGTCACCTAGGAAACAAACAAGTAAAATTTGTAAGAGCTCAAGAAGTCGAGTCGAAAGAAAAATTGATGGAATCAAACCCAAACTCAAAACCAAAATTTATACTTATAAACAACACTAAAATTCCTATTACAAGTGATGATGAGGTAAAACGTTTTTACAAACCTTCTTTAAAACCCAGAGTCGGATTTACTAAACCCACAATAAGGTCTAAAACACCTCCTCCCCCGAGAAGAAATGAAAAATCCTCATCCTCCCTTTTTTTTTCTCCTTCCAAAAACGCCTCAACCTAGGTGAGAGACAATGGTAGTAACTAATTACCCTACACTAATCACACATGTGGAATCGTCAACACCAACCATAAATTTTCCTAATGTGGTGGAGGATTAACCGTGTATGTGCCAAATCACAATTTCAAATACTATGTGGAAACAATACTTCGGGTAAATGAAAGTTGGGGACCAAATGGTTAAAAGTATCAACATCTCCGTGGTTTATTATCTACAAACATCATTTGGCATTCGTAAATCAAGATTGAAGAACTCACATAGGATTTCCATAAATCCTCAATGCTTGCCTTAAAGATTTCAAAGAGATTTCTCTTGAAGGTCGAGGTATGTCTCACTCTCTAATTAAGCAAATTATTGATTGGTATATGATATACTTAGCTCTAATGTCATTTAGGAAATATGATAATCTTTAGAAATGTCATATGTTGATTTATCAGTTTTATTAGGGAATTTGTTTCATAGGTACGATTTCTTCACAGGATTATCATGTACCATCAATGGAAATCTTCCATGTCCACTTGTAGTAAACTCATGGAGATGAAGAAAAATGAGTTAGTGGTTAATTATTAAACAGGAAGTAGGATTAGTATTACATCTTACGCCGGAAAGGCATGATATCAAACCCTATGGATGAAACAAACTTCATAGTCTGCGACATCGCCTCAGTCTACGATTACTTGTCTATTGATATCATCTCTAGTTACTCATTCGAACATTACCGGTCTTAGATTTAAATCCAATTCGTGACATTTAATTATCTCACCGAGATAATTATCTCATCAATTAATAGAAGTTATACTGCGACTCACTCACGAGTCACTTAATCCTCGTTAATCCTTCCTTCAACTTATCTACTTGATTATCTAATCCGAAGTATTCAATTTTTTTTATCCCTAGTATCAAAGGTCAATTAAAAATGTTTAAGTACTCCTTCTCGATGAATTACTAGATCGAATATTAAATATTTCCAACGTATTTTTACATTTCATTTCAGATATATCACATCATAACTCTCGTACGGCCCTCTAAATAATCAAATAAAGAAAATTTTTTAGAGGGCGCCCCCCTTAAATTTAAGGGGACCGACCGTGTAAGTTGGGCGGGCCCTTTAATTATTTAAGGGGACCGGCCACTGGAAAAATAAACACTCCCAATTTTAGACGATTTTTCTTATACCCAAACACCATTTTTCTCTTTTCTTCCTCCTCCACCTGCTGTGAACGAAACCCTCTCACCATAAGCTTCAAAAATCATACCTCAAATCACCAAATTAACCAAAATTCGCAAGGGGTAATCACTAACAAATCAATCAACAACATCTATTGTAAGTTTTTCATCATTCATTTCATTTGATTTCTTCCAATTTTGCTCTCAATCAAAATTGGATGTTCTTCATCATTTTCATATTTTTTCATTTTGTTTTAGGATTTCCATAACTATAATGATACCCCGTTTGTCTTAGAAAACTACATTCTTGATAGAATTGAATCAAAACACTAATTGAGTTACAAAAAAATTTTTGGTTCAAAATTCTCATAAATATACATACATATATTTCTAATCTTAAAACAAAGTTTATACATTATTGATTTATGCCAAAAACATGTTAAAACAACATTAATTTTCCCATCAAAAAATAATTTCTAAAATGTATACTTTTTCAAATCATAGAAATGTATTTATAAAAATAAAGGGGTGTTTGGTTCGTTATTAGGATCAATTTTTTAGAGTCGTAATATCCAACACCATATTTTGTCACTTGTATAAACACTTAACTAGGCTTGTATAAGTCATCCAGAGATATGTTTCATATTATATGTTGATATATTTTATGATTGGTATAAAATAAAGGGGGTTTGGCATAACCTTTTAAGAACATGATTTTTGAATAAAAACAAACACTACTTAACTTTTGTCAAGTTAAATTTTATACTTATCTTGTCAACACGATTATACTTGACGTATAGTTTTTGACAAGCCTAAACTAATTTTATGTTAATACGGGAGCGTTTGGTTTATGATCTTGGTGTTGAAATATATAACTAATATATATTCTTCCACATCATAGATTAAGTCAAAAATAAATTAAGGTACATATGGATCACTTCTTAGTTTTTTATTTTTGGTCGAAGTAATCCTTGTCCCACATTTGTCATTATACTAAAATTCATTTTATTTAGTATAAACTTTTTTTTTCATTTTATGTTGTTGATAACTTGTTTAGGTGACAAATTGCCAAGAGCTACTTCCACCGATATATCCCTTACTAAATTCTACATCCCTAAAGTATCCAAAATCCCCGTCATCTCCTCTACCATTGCCAAATTCTACAAATCTATTGAAAATCGCAACATTCACGAAGGACGTGTTGTTGATCAAGCCTACTACAAATCCAACAACATCGAGCATCTCTTCACAAACATTCGCTTCGATTATCTCTTTAAAATCAACGAACCGATTGTTCCAAGATTCATTCTTGATTTCTATAGTCAAGTCACAGTTCAAACCGATGAATATGGCTATCTTGTATATCCTTTATTATTCAACATGGATTTAATAACTATCACTCTTGCCAAATTTGGTCAAATCCTCAAAATGCTTACAGCGGTCAGCCGTGGTCACCATGAGTGGGACCTTGGATTCTTGAGTATTCTCAATAAACGAGGGACCATATTCCAATCGACCTTTCCTACTTCCCGACGATATACGTCGACTTATTGAATTGGAAAGTGTCATGATAGACTAGTACCATTAAGTCAAACAGTCACCTCACTTCCAAATCAAACATCACTAAAAGAACTAAGCCCCGACATGAAGCAATGGGAAGAACTTATTCGAGAGAATGTGTTTGGACTAGGAGGACATCGGGACCATCTCCCCGCTTGTCTTGCTCACATGTTGTATTGTGTTGTTGCCGAGGAACAATACAATCTTGCTTACTTCTTTGTCAAACGAATCAAATGTGCTAGAGCAAATCCAACCGCCAATCTTCCATACGGTATGTTCTTGACTCGTCTTTATCGTCACATCATGGAAGTATATCCTCATCTCGACAATGGCATTTATGACATTGTTGATCGAGTCATGCGTCCTCTTGCTCTTAAAACAAAATCGATGACTCGTGGATCGTGGGCAAGGGCACGCCATTCTGTATCATCCTCTCTTATCAATCATCACGGCACGTCATCTCATCAACATGATGATGATGATGATGATGATGATGATGTCGAAACTTCTTGTGCAAGTACTCCATCTCCTACCACCTATCTTAACTCTCTTAATCCACTCAACTACCAAAACTACAAAATGCCTTCCGCTTCCGAACAAACTGATGAAACTCTCTTTGAACGACAAACCACCTTGCTCAACCAAACGCAAGAAATGCATAAGGAGATGCGCGGAGGTTTCAAGTCATTTGGAAAGGCACTAAAAGGAGTGTTTAGCAAGAAGAAGAAATGAAGACATAGGAGTGGAGTGAACTAGATGGCTAAATGTAGTTTAAGACAATTTTTAACTTGATTATGTTATTAATAACTTGTGTGATGACCATCCGATATATTCGGAAAGACTTATATGTTGGTTATCTTTTAGGTACTTATTTGCTATGATGCCTTAAACCTTTGGTTGTTTTATTAAATCAACTAGTTATGCTATTTTGGTTTCATGATTTAATGTGTTTATTATATGCTATAAGATTAAACTCTATAGGGCTTGCTGCAAATAAACCACCAAGACAAAAATACCCTCACAAAAATCCTGAGAAAAATAGTTTTTCTGTGAAAAATGGGACTAACAGTGGGCGGCCCCCTTAATTCACAATGGTCGGCCCCCTTAATTTTAAGGGGACCGCCCCCTATTTAAGGGGACCGCCCTTAGCCCTTCACGGGTAAAACAGTATTTTTCACTGCTTTTTGCCTTCTTTTACCTAGTATCAGCTATCTTTACCCAGAATGCTTGAACAACATTTGGAATTCCCTAAAAATTATCCAAATTCATTCCATTTTCAAACAATATCTTCCCATAAATCATCCAAAAATGCATAACACCAATTAACCTTCACCTTCCACTCATCATCAACAACCATAACACATTATGGCACCAATAGTAGCTTCCATTTCCAAGGTCTCCAAGAGACCAAAAATCAACATCATTCCACCAAAACAATTGTTTGTGGATTTAACCCAAGTTGACACAAAAACTCCATCCCTATACTTCCATATTCATACCTAGTGCTCATAGTAGCAACCTCGAAAACACCATCAACAAAAAGACACTTCTTCATCTTCAATTGATTACATACCCAAATCACCAACATCATCAACATCACCCTCACCAAATGGTTACTTGAACCCATCAACATCTCCTCCTCCAAGAGTTTCTCCACCACCTCCAACTCAAGATAATGCATCAATGGACATCACTCTCACTCTTTCCCCAAATACCCCACTTGATGTCCAATTTGATACTCCATCACCTTCACCACCTATCATTGCACATCCTATCCCTTGGAATTTCCTTGAAGCACATGGTAACTCATGCCTTTGTTGTATCCACAACCGAACCCTCATTTTCGGGTTAAGTGATGAACTTCACTATATGTTTTCATATATTGAACACATGCTCTCACAACCACCAATCATCATCACACCACCTCCACCATCATCCCCAAACTAAACATGCTCTATGTTTAGTCTCTCAAATAATTGATCCTCTACCATTTTGCATGCAAGTCCTATGGAGCTTTACTAGTTATAGGACTTTTGTACTTTTAATTTCATGTATGTTAGCATGTTATTTTCCTTATGTATGCATGAGTGTGTTTCACACACTACTTTAATTTTAATGAATGATCATTGTTGGTTGTATGTCATATTTTTCTTCCTTGCTACATGTTAGAAATATTTGTATTGTTCTAACCCATTTTGTAGCCAAGAAACCATAGCTCGATTCCTTGGTGCCCTCGAACGAGGGGGAGCACACATCAAGGGGGAGCATTTATTCCGTCGATTTTACTAGCAATCCTCGACGATGCCTTTTTGATTCTACAAAAAGGGGGAGAAATGACATAAAACTCACTAAATACTTGTTTAAAAATAATTTTACATTTAATGAGTTTAAATTTTGTAATCATCAAAAAGGGGGAGATTGTTGATAAAATATAATGCCTAAAAACATTAATAATATTTTTTCACATCTTTACGTTTTGATAATCACAAAATATAAAAACGTTCAACGTAAAATTAAACGTAAACAAGTATTTAGTAGTAAATATTCATTTCAAACTTATATCACTCCAAGGTATGAATAAACAAATGCTTGATGCATTTTATGATCAAAGGAAACTTTTATAAAATGTTGTAAACTTTTTATAAACATCACAAAACATTTTTTACATTTAAAAGAAATGTTTTATTCAAAATAAACATTTTGAATTTCAAATTTTCGGACCTAAAACGGCTAGAAATGGTCCAGTAAACACCTCCCCTGAATAGGACAAAAAGGGAGCGTCTGAATAAGGGGCGGCCCCCTTAATTACATAGGCGGCCCCCTTAATTTTAAGGGGGCCGACACCCTTTTTAAGCGGGGCGGCCATAGACCCCGCTCCTCTTTTTTGTCCTATAAATACTGGACTATTCCCCAACATTTTTCTCACCTTTTGCACTCATTCTTTCTACTCAAAACAGCCCACTTATCCTCTCTAAAATCCTTTGATCATTTAATCTTAAAGCTTTGTTTCCAAGTGATCCAAGCTATATTTATCAAGTGCATGAGAAGAATACTTCCATCATCAAGTGAAGAAGTATTACACCTTAGTGTGCATAGCAATCTTGTTGCATTCATATCACATATTTGTAAATTAATTGTATATCTTGTACTTGTGTGTAGTAGCTAGATCTTGGTGATCTTTGTAAGTATAGTTAGATCGTTGTGGTCTTACCAAGTAGTGTTAGATATTTATAATATAAGTAGTGTGGTGAAGTGAAGTCGTAAAGTTGTGAAGAAGTCATGAAGTTTTATAGATGTCGTGAAGTTGTGAAGGTGTGAAGAAGTCGTGAAGTTGTGAAGTCGTGAACAAGTCGTGAAGTTGTGTTGTGATAGATTGGTTCTAGCTAAGATAAGAACTAGACATTTAGCTTAGTGTCGTAAATTGATATAAGCAACATTGTGTACGGTTTTCTCCGCCATAAGGGAGTTTGTTGACATAGTAAAGAAAACTCTCGAGTTTGGTGCTTGGGGAGTGGAGTAAGGCGAAGAGGTGCTTCGTTACCGAACCACTATAAATCCTTGCCTTGTGGTTTGATTGTTCTTACTCTTATCTCTTGTCTTACTTTATCATTTCATATATTTACATTGTTCATATTGTGCAAGCATTGAATTCACAAAAAGGTCGAATCTAAATTTTACAAACAAACATAAAACTTAAATTTAAAAAGCGGTAAACTATTCAACCCCCCTTCTAGTTTTCCACAAAAGATACTTTATCTTCGTGTTCGAATTCAGAAGAAGAACAAATGCAACAAATACAAGACAAAGCAAAAAAGAGTTGCATGGTATCTTTTCAACTACTTCATTCACACCTCCAACTTCTCTCAAACAATGACTTAAAAGGAACTCGAACTGAGTGTGGATTCAAACGCGCATTTGTGACACTCTTTGGTCAAGATGTTGAGACTTTCACAGGCACAATGTTCCTAAACATGGATCAACTAGAAAAGCAACTTGACAAAGAAGAATTTTAAGAGATTAGATCCATGGTTGCTTTTAAAGTACTAGAGACACAGTTTTAGACGTTCATCAAGTCACAAATTTATTTGGATGATGAATTTGTTATAATGACACGCAAGTACTTTCTAGAATACACTCAACTCGAGATTCAAGAATTCCGTGAAACACTGATCCAACACATGGAATCTGTTAAGAAGTCGATTGATAAAAGAGCATTGCATAAAAGAGAGTATGACAGCATGGTGAATGAAAGGCAGATGCAGACAACAAAGGAAAAGGTTGACATGAGTAAAGCATTGGATGCTAGTTTGGTTAACACAGAAAGCAGTGGGACAGAATCAGAAAAGCAAAATACAAGCAGCAAGTTGGGGAATGATATAGATGCTGATGATGCAGATATCAAACACGTATATGACGAAGAGCCAATGGCTGAGGTATAATTGGCTGTTGAAAATAATGTATTTGCAACAAGACAACAACATACTGAGCAAACTGAATTCAATAATGAAGGAGAGGTTGACCATAATGTTGAACAATGTCATGATAAATGTCCTTTGCCTGCTCATTTAACTGATAACCAAATAACTGAACTCTCATATCAATCTCTCGAATCTGAAAATATTTGTCTCAAAAAGACCATTGCCTAATTTCAAAAAGATTTTTTAAGAATGGAAGCACATTGTGTTAATCTTGAACTTAAATATCAAAATTAAGCTTTAAAGAAGGGCAACATGGTTAATTTTCGAAATTAAAAAGTAATGAAGCCAAAGTTAAACATGACATAGATGTAATTGAAACAATAAACATCAAATTGGAACATAAAGTGGCTAAATTACTTAAGGAAAATGAGACTTTGAAAAAGCATTACAAAGATCTATATGATTCTATCAAAGAAACGAGAACTAAGACTATAGAACAGACAACTTCTTTGATTGCTAAAAATGATGAATTCAAAGCTCAACTTCAGGAAAAAGGATTTGCAATTGCAGCATTAAAAATGAGTTAAGAAAATTAACAAGAAATAGTGTGAATACTAAGTTTGTTAAATCATCCATCTTGGCAAAACTGATTTTACATCCACTCAGAAACGAATCAGTTGTTAGACAACCGACTGCGTTTAAATCTGAACGACCTAAATTTTCAAAACCACAATTTGCATCCCAAGTTGATGTGAAAAACGAATTGCCAAAACCAGTCACTACACATTATTTGCCTAGGGAAAGAGACTCTGCCATTGCAAACCCTCATCATGTGATTGCATCTAGCAAATCTAGGAATAGTTCAAAGAACATGCCAAGATTTTTTTTGTCAAAATTGGTAATGGGGAAAAAAACCCTAGTTTTTCTCTCTTCCAATGGCGATTTCCAGCCCCTCCTGAATATCCTAAACAAATCTTGAATTACTACCTTCCTCATGAATAATACTTACTAAGGCCCTAATTCTGAGTTCGATCCTTGTGATTGATTTCCAGAATTAAAGTTTCTTACAAGTTGTCATTCCTTGGGACTATAGGATTTAATTTTTAGTTTATATTTTCTTTATTGCTGCTAATTTGTCATTGGATTTATTACGTGCCCTAATTTACTGTTAGGGTTTCATTTGATCATTTTAGGGTTTTAAGTCTGCTCATCATTCTTATTCTTTTTTATTGTTTTTTATAATGGAAGCTAGTTAGGGTTCTAGTTCTAATCGCTAAATCATGTTATGGTCTCGTCTCCTTGATTAGGGTTTCGACTGCTTTTTAGGGTTTCTTCTTATCCTAATCATTGTTCTATTTTGTTGTTGTTGTTTTTAGGTGTTGAGAGATGGATTGCATTGGTAAAGTTGCTCTGACGTTAAAGATTTGTCTTAAGTCGGCTCAGATTTGGAATATTGAGGGCAAGATCATTAGTAAGGATGGGAAACCTTTAATACCTATACCTTCTAAAAATGCTGGTGGAGATAAATAACTTGCAATTGTGCATGTTGAACCTGCTGATAGTGATTCGTAACCACAAAGGGAAGGTGTCTCACATGCTCATGATGAATGGGAAAACAATGGAATTAATACAACGAGGTTGAATGAAATAGAGACTGAATCAGGAACACAGGAAGAAAACCCTAATGTTATGCAGGCAAGTAAACATGGTAAACCTATTGGTTGGGAAGATGGTGACAACAATGGGATTAAATCATTTTCTAGTGTGGTTAATGCTATGAAACCAACATCTAAACTCAACTTTTGACCTTTGTTTAATGAAGATAAAGTGGAGGAATCATATTTTGTTTTACCAATGGCTGTTGTGGCAGCAATTAAACACAAATTTGATAATACGCTGGTTGGTTCTTTGTGGGTCAAAAGGTTTCTTTTCCACTTGTAAGAACTATGTTATGAATACATGGAGCAAGTTTGGTATTCGGAAGGTGATGCGTGATGATGAGGGAGTCCACTTCTTTAAGTTTGACTCCTCAAATGGGGTAGAACATGTCCTGCAACAAGGTCCATGGATGATTAGAAATACTTTTATCATATTGAATAAGTAGACTCCTAACCTGTCCTTGGCCAAGGATGAAGTCACTAAAGTTCCCGTTTGGGGAGGATGGTCTTAGTTTAATTGCGTCCCAAGTTGGTACCCCTATAATGTTAGATGCATTTACTAGTGCAATGTGTGAAGAACCTTAGGGACGTATTAGATTTGCTCGTGCTTTGATTGAAGTTAGTGTAGACAAAGATCTTAAAGAAAATGTAATCATGGCAGTTCCTTTTAAGGATGGTATGGGCCATAGTAAGGAAACGATAAGAGTCGAATATGAATGGAAGCCACCAACGTGTAGTGATTGCCGTGTATTTAGACACTCCATTGAAAAGTGCCCTAAGCGCCCTATTGAACCTATTAAACATAAAGAGGATGGACCATTAAAAAGTGTCCAGGATAATGGCTTTACTACTGTTACTAACAAAAAGAAGAAAGGCACAAAGCTGGATAATAGGAAGAGACATATTGAGGGTTTGAGGTTTCAAAAGCCAAGAACTTCCTTTGTATACCAACCTGTTAACCCACAGCCAAAGCATAATAAAGATGTGAAGAAATCATGTAATGATATTAAGCTTAAAAATATGTTTGAAGCGTTAGGGGAAAATGATGGGCTGCAAAGTGAATATGAAGTGGGAGATCCTAGTAACAAGAACAATGGTATGCAAGAAGAGGATCAAAAGTCACATAAGGTGGACTCGGATAGTGAGGTTGAGGAAGTATTTGTTGAACCAAGACCTAAAAAAGCTAAACCAAAGGGAGCAAGCACTCCCTCAAATGATGTATCTAATGTTTAGTGTGGCTGCATGGAACATTAGGGGTTTAAACCGCGCCCCCAAACAATCTGAGGTTCGTTAGGTGTTGTATGAGAACAATCTCAGTGTATGTGCCATTTTAGAGACGCATGTCGATCTCTCCACGCTCGCTAAGGTTTGTTCAAAGGTGTTTCATTTCTGGGATTGGACTTCCAATGCTAATTTCTGTTTTGATGGCTGTCGCATCATTGTGGACTGGAATATAGACATTGTGGACTTGATGGTCTTGTCTCAATCAAATCAAGCCTTGCATGTGAAAATAGTGCATAAGGCTATGGCTAAAACTTTCCTTTGCTCGTTTATATATGCTGATAATAATCAGTATGTGCGTAGGCAGTTATGGAATGATCCAGGCTTACATAAGAAGGTGGTCCGAGATGCCCCATGGATTCTTATGGGAGATTTTAACATTGCTTTGAATATGGAGGAAACTTATTCTGGATCTTCGGCTATTAGCTCAGATATGAGTGAGTTTAAAGAAAGTGTTTCAAAGATAGAGGTGTTGGACATTAATGCTTCTGGTTTGCACTTCACTTGGAATCAGAAGCCGCGTGGAGGTAATGGGATTCTTAAGAAGCTTGATAGAATCATGGGCAATTTGGCTTTTGTTGATGATTTTCCTGGAGCATATGTCATTTTCCAACCGTATCGAATATTTGATCATGCTCCAGCTGTGTTAACAATCCCTACCCTTGTATCCTCTAATCCTAAGCCATTTAAATTTTATAATTTTCTTACTCATAAGAGTAAGTTCCTGGATTTGGTCTCATCTCATTGGAATATGCAGGTGAATGGTCATAATATGTTTAAAGTGATGTCCAAAATACGTGCTTTAAAGAAGCCTTTAAGGAAACTTCTTCACAACCATAGGAATCTGCATGAACATGTGACCAAGCTTAGGCATGAACTGGATGTTGTACAAAAGGATTTGGATTTAAACCCAGCTGATCCTATTCTTAGAGAGGAGGAAGCAGCGTATAACATTGATTTTACCTAGGCAAAGTTGGACGAGGAGAGATTTTTGAAGCAAAAGGCTAAAGTGGAATGGTTAGAAGCGGGTGACTCCAATTCAGCGTATTTCCACATGACCATCAAAAGTCGAAATCAAAGAATTCGTATTGGTGTCATATTAGATGCTAATAATGTCGAAGTCACAGGTTCTAAGGTTCATGATGTCCTTGTAAATCATTTCAAATAATTCTTCGGAAATGACATGCTATGTGAGGACTTAGATATGGAAGACCTTTTCGTGAATAAAGTTTCTGAGGCTACTGGTTCTAATATGGTTCGTGTGACTTCGGATAATGAGATTAAGGTGGCCATGTTTAATATAGGAGAGGATAAATCCCTGGGGCCAGACGGCTTTACCTCTGCATTCTTCAAAAAAGGGTGGGACATTATTGGTAAAGAGGTTTGTGATGCGGTGCGTAATTTCTTCAATAATTGTATAAATCAACCATACTTTCCTTGCTCTCATCCCTAAGGTATCTACCCCTCTTCGTGTTAATGATTACAGGGCGATTTCATGTTGCAATGTCATCTATAAATGTATTAGTAAGATTATCACTAATTGTATTATGGATGGCAATAAAGAGGTTTGATTGAGCAGTTTATACACACGTAAAATATAATATAATAATATAATCCCGAGAGTAATTAAGAAAGATACCAAGTTAC
>BQNB010026081.1:16752-58963 GCA_026074375.1 Tanacetum coccineum
AATTATAAATAAGTAGGCTTAAGTATATAACATACGTACAAACAAGTTTCTTTCAATCCGTTTGTACAAACAATTCCTTAATCATTATCATTATTACCTTCATTATCATTATTGCCTTCATCATCTGTTCATTTCAAAATCAGTATCTCACGTGATTAGCAACTCTCTTACAATCATTCCTTGACATCACTTATTCCATGATCTCCATATTCTAAAATTTTCTGTTATATTCTGCAATGTAATAACAAGGAAACACACAAGAATCTATACAATGTCAAATGATTTCAATACCACTAGGTATGAAAATTTTGACAAAGACTTGTGATAGCATTCTTATTTTATGTTGACTTTTAAAGGTTAATGAATAACGATTTCTTACGATCTGAGTGGCGCAACGTATTTCATCCACCCAGGTTTTATGAGGATCTAGAGAAATTCTATTTTCAATCATCAAGAGGTGTGGTCTTGGAAAATAAGTAGACGTGTGAAAGGAGGTAATTATAATTATGGTACGTAACATAATTATAAATGCATCATACACGTAAACTTGTAACCTTGATTAGCCCAATTTAAAGTCATACCCAGTACCTACATCTATTCCCAAATAATACTACTACGACTTTCAGCTAAATCTCGGAACGAGATCTCTGTAAGGGGTGGAGACTATAACAACCCACAATTTTCATAAATGTAAATATCCATTAAGTTAGATGATGTATAATCTATCAGTTATATATGAACTCACCTTTCTCAAGGAAATTTTTTGCTTTATTACATTACTTACTTTGATATCTCAATATATTATATAACTTGCATAACTAGAGTAGACGAGCTCACGCAACCTATCTATGGCAATCCCGTCTTCATATATGTCAAGCAATCATCATAACATGTCAAGTCAATATCATAATATCCTTATTACAAAGTACATTATTCCTATAATGTACCATTCGCAACGTTATATCTAAACGGGCCTTAAACCGTTATCATATGTCTCTAAAACCCTAATTTCATGAAGAGTAAACATCTAAAGTGAATGTACAAGATACTAAAGCATATGTACAAGTAATATAACATTTCATTTGAAATATAAACTCCCTCCAAGTCAAAGTATAAGTCCTTAAAAGCTCAATGTACAAGTCATTAAGCATGATCTCCAAAATAGCCGTTTTACCTCCATTTTTATTCTAATTTCTTCACCATCACTTTTGTACAAGCTACTACACTCAATATACAATATATAAACCCTAAATATTCTATTCATAAGCTTTCATACATCTTTTTACACTCAAAACCCTAATTCAAAACCCTAAACCCTAAAACCGAGCTAGTTTCTAAACCATGACTCGTTTCTTCATTTTTATCCATTGTAAACCTAAACCAATACTTAAATAAGTTATAATAACATAAATTACAACATTATCAATCATAATCCATTATCATTTCATCATTCTACTTCAATTATACAAGAAACAAATCCAGAAAACCCTAATTGTGCCCTAATTGTGATTTTGACCCGTTTACTCATTTTCTACCCATTTTAACCTAAACCACCTCTCAAATTTTGATTATAATCCTTAATATAAGCCTTAGGATCAGTAACCTATCATTCCTAATCAAATGTACATGAATTACAAGCTAGAAAACTCAACCCGAACCCTTATGAACCCTAAATGAACCCGAAATACAAACCCTTGCAAAATGACCCATTTTAACTATTTTTCTTGCAACCAAGCACCTCAATGACAAGCACCTTACCTCCCTAGCTGCTTACAAGCACCTCTCTTCAAAATATCTTCCATTTATATTGTTTAAAATGCACTTGATCTTCTTGTTTCTTCTAGTGCATAGCCGCGGCAAAGAAAGGGGTAAACACCTCACCAAAGCTAGTTTCTAGCTTATACACCACATCTACTAGCCTCTACACATCATATACTAGCCCATACATGTGTCAAGATCAGATCCTAAGGCTTCCTTAACCTCCTCACCTTCAAATGACTATAAATAGAAGCCATAACTCTTCATTTTTCTTCATCCCCCACTTCCTCCTCTATAACCCTTACATAGAAGCAATTTTGCTCTAATAGATCCTAATAGGTTTTAAGAAGCCTCAAGTTCAGAAAGGAAGCAAAAAAAACCAGAGAAACTCAGCCTCCGATCGTTATTCTTAGGCGTTACGAAGCAAAAAGTCCCAAATTTCAACCCGATTTCTAAGCTATAAGCTCAAACCATTCTCTAAGAAGCTTAATTTTGAATTCCATGCCTTCATAAAGTCATATGATCATGCTAAAATCATAATATAAAGCTTTGAACTCAAAAACCTATGTGTTTTACCTTTTTGATCCAAAATCGTACACCCGAAACCCTAATTTTATGTTTTTGCTTAATCTATAAGCTAAGCTTGTAAACTATTGTTATAATCTATCCCAATAAGCTTAATTATCATTAAAATAAGTGCTTTGATAAGTCATGAAAGAATTTGAACTTAAAACCCGCGCGTTTTCGTTTTAAAACCCTAATATGACCCGTTTTGCTTCCTAGCTTAACGAATCGTTATTTTAAACTTGCGTTGCGTTAAATCTTCATATTTTAGTTTATTATAACTTATAAATTCATTCGAAATGTTAAATAAGCTTGCATGGCAATTTGGACATGTTTTGTAAATATTATCCATGCAAGGGGTATATATCGTAACTTTCGGAAACTTATAACTAAAAGGACTAAAAATGTCATTTTATCAAAGTTATAACTACAGGGGTCTATTATGTCACTTTTCAAAGTGCAAGGTTTACTTTGTATATCTTTAAAAGTTGAAGGACCAAAGTCATAAAAGTGCAAACTTTAAGGGTATATTCTGCCACTTTTCAAACTCAAGGGTCTAAAATGTAACATTTTGAAAAAGTATAAAAACACATTCAAAACATTATCAGACATAACTTTAATTAACGCTTGACGTGCTTAACATTTCCAGATATTGAATAAAACGCTTAAAACTGCTTATGTTTATCACTATTATCTCATTCATCCATTCGATGTGCGTTCAAAAATGGATGTCCCGATTCATATCATAAACCACAATACTAGGAGCTTCATATAAGGAGTTTCATCTGGTATTACGTTCTGGCGAGTTGTTGGGTGACGATTTTAAAGTTCCCTACTCCTCAAACGTTTACATGAAAGACTTTCTGAATTATGATGCCCGAAACGGGTCTATGAAATTTTTATATCAAAACCGAACATCGATGTAACATCTTACATATTCAATCAAACTAATACTTGACACATATTACCCCAGGTTGCCCATGACGAAGCCGTTACTTTCATTTCATATACATTTGCTATCAATTTCCCTATACCGTTCAGGTGAGTTCATAGCCTCGCATTTCAATCTTTTTATAAACCCGCGAGGGGGATACATGCTATAAACATGAATGCAATTATTTATGTATGCTATTTCAATTTACTATTGCCTAAGTAACTGCTTTGCCTTTAAGTCCCCATAATCATGAACCGTTAATTACTCTCCGTAGTAAGCGCGAATGTTGTGAATAGATCTTTTTGGGCTGGACTCCCCGTTGGGGTACCCAGTTACGAGTAACCAATTGCACATCATTAGAAATCATGCGGGTATTTTGGCAAAGGTACCCGCTAGGGCAATAAACGAAATTATCACCATACCCTTGAAGCCTTTCGGATTCATGAGCTAATGGCAATAAAATAAATATGTTTTTTTCAATAACGGGTGTAATAACAACGAACCCCAATATCGAAATCGCATTCAATATTTAAACTTTAAACCTATGAATATCACTCAACCTTTGTGTTGACTTTTTAGCATGTTTTATCTCAGGTAACTAATGGCACGAAGTAGCGAGGACATAAAGATGGAAAAACCGTTATCATTCAAACTTTATTGTATAGATTTTGGGAACCTCTCATTTGTAAAAACTCTAAAGAAATAATGAATGATAACCTATTTTCAAAAACGACTCTTTTTTATTCGTTTTCTATGATTATGACTGTAGTACCTTGAAGTAATACCTAAGATTAGCTTCCGCTGCTATATGTAAGAATGGAGGTGTTACATTTGAGGATTCAAGGCTTCAAACAAGAGTTTATATATGATCTTAAGAGTATTATGAACATTCTAAAACAGATTATGAGCTTATTGAACAAGATTTTGAGCTTACTTGAACTAAAATGGGTCGTATGAGCTTATTTGGGTTCGTACGCTTAGAAACGACTTCAATTGCTTCTTTCTCTTGATTCTTGGCTTCTATTATGATCTTAGAGACTTCTGTTGATCTTCTACTACTACTAGAGAATGGCTAGAACTCCATTTGAGTGTGTTTGATGAGTTTTGAGGTGTGATTTGAAAGAGTGCATGTATGCGTGTACATATAGTGTTGTAGAACACTTAGGGACCAAGTTTAGAAGAGTAGTGGCCAAGTAAACTTGGTGTGGTGGCCAAGGGATGAAGATTAGTGACCAAGGAGTAGCTAGGGTGAGTCATGAGAGCTATGGAGGTGTAGCTTAGCAAGGTGGAAGAAGATGGTGAAGTTAGGGTGATGACTAGGGGTTTTGGAGACTTGGTGGCCAAGTTGGATGACAAGGTGGTGATTGAGGTGCTTGTAAGGTGCTGGAGTGATGGTGGTGTGGTGGTGAGGTCATGGTGATGAAGGTGGTGGTGAGTCATAGAGGAGCTTGAGGTGTTTATTTAGTTTATACATGGCTGTTTTTGGACAGCCAACATCAGTCCTAATAATTTTGTTGCCATTTACAAACCGTAACCTCAATGAAGCTCAAACCGATTAACATGGTTAGATATTTGAGTACTCTATAACTTTTAGTTTTACATATTTAGGGGTTACTATACAAAAATTTAGAGATAACAACTATTTACTATAGGTGTGCAGAATTTGCGTACATTTGCCATTTCGGCTATAACTAATTCATCCGACATCGAATCGGGTCGAGTCAACCGGCAAAATGATCACAAGACATAGGGCTACAACCTAGTATTTTTTCTTAATACTCAAAGCCTATTGATTTTGCCCAGATCCTATGTTTTATCACGGATCAGATTCTGAAACTATAATTATGAACTAGTTTAAGTGGTATCGGGTTTGCTAGGGTTTTCGGGTTTAGGATTAGGATTTAGGGTTAGTGTAGGAGATGAGATTAGAGAGGGAAAAGTGTTTAAATATTGTGTATTGATTGCTTGTAATTAGTGCTAAAGAGGTGGTACGAAATCCTTAAGATTTTGGAGGGTAATGAGCTAGTTTGAATTCTATGCTTTATTGGCTTATACATTGAGCTCAAATGAGTTAAGCATTATACTTGTGATATCATTCTTATTACGTGTTATCTTTTGTTGATAGAATGCCTCCAAAAAGAGCATCAACAACGGAAGCACCATCTATGACTTAAGATGCCATTAGAAAGTTAGTAGCTGATAGTGTCACCTCGGATCTAGAAGCTCAAGCTGTGATAATGGCAAGTGCTAGTAATCCTGACAGGAACACCGTCCTGACTGAACTCCTGGAGCATGTGAAAACTTGAAACCACAAGAGAATCTATTAGCTGTCAACTTTCCACATTATGGTTGACGGATGGAGCAATAGTCGTATTTTGCTGGTTTGAACGAACCGAATCAATATTCTCTCGTAGCAGATGTGCGAAGAAAACAAAGTAACTTTTGGTACTGGTTTTAATTTAACTGACTAAGCCTGTCTTGGTAGGAATGCATATGCCCAGCCTATGGGAATAGAGCAAGCCAATCAAATTACCTGGAGTAAGTTAAAAAGGCTGTCTGACAACAAATTAAGTCCGCGACTGAGATCAGAAGATGGAAGAAGATCTATTATTACAATCTGACTGTAAAGGGAAATTGAATCTTAAACCTTATGTTAGAAGATTCCAAGAATTAACGTTCTATGCCCAAACATGGTGCCAAACAACGAGAAACTCTTGGAAGCTTTTCTCGGTAGGTCCTACTCGAAGCATTGAAGGAAATTTTACTGTCTCTAAAAACCTCAAACTTTAGAGGAAGCCATCAACATAGCCAAGGAGGTCTATAATGGATCAAGTAACTGAAGCATGCTCCAATGCAAGTATCGGCAGTGACAACAAAATAAAGTTTGATGACAAAAAGAACTTTTCAACAAC
Organism: Tanacetum coccineum; assembly: GCA_026074375.1. NCBI lineage: Eukaryota > Viridiplantae > Streptophyta > Magnoliopsida > Asterales > Asteraceae > Tanacetum > Tanacetum coccineum. The sequence goes on from BQNB010026081.1 coordinate 22,921, forward strand.
AGCTCCCGTAACCACAACAACTAACCGGGCAACACCAACAATCGCTACAACAATCGTCAACAACAAAACCGAAGGCAAGAAACTGGTAGAGCCTATGTTGTTACCCCATCAGAAAATGGTAGGTATGCCGGAGATCTCCCTTTGTGCAAGAGATGCAATTTCCATCACAACGACCTTGTTACAGCTAATGAAATATTTGCAACAAGGTGGTGCCATTTAGAGTAAGAACTGCCGAAACAAGAAGCCGCCACTTGGAAGTAATCAACTACCAGTGACAGTTATATGTCATGCCTGTGGTGAGAAAGGACACTACACAAATCAGTGCCGCAAGACCAACATTAATGCCCAAGGAAGAGCCTACATGCTGAGAGATAAGAATGCCCAACAAGATCCAAACGTCGTTACGGGTATGTTTCTCCTAAATCAGCATTTAGTCAGGGTATTATTTGATTCCGGAGCTGATAGAAGTTTTATATCCTTATCGCTTGCCTCTATGCTAAATATTCCGTCTATTACAATAGATACCCTTTATAATATCGAAATGGCTGACGGAAACTTAGTAAGCACAAACACTATTATTAAAGGCTGCACTCTAACTTTGCTGAATCAACCTTTTGAAATCGATCTCATGCCAATTAAGCTTGGTAGTTTCGACGTTGTCATCGGTATGGATTGGTTATCCAAATATCATGCCAAAATTCTCTGTGATGAGAAAGTTGTTCACATTCCTATCGACGGTGAAACTCTAATCATTCGAGGCGATCGAAGTAAAACTCGACTAAATCTCATATCTTGTATAAAAACTGAAAAGTATATATCCCGAGGTTGTCAAGTTTTTATGATCCAAGTTATGGAAAAGAAAGCAGACGAGAAGAGACTCGAAGACATTCCCGTAGTTAAAGAATTCCCAGATGTCTTTCCTTGACGATTACCTGGTAATCCTCCGTGTCGCCAAGTAGAATTCCAAATTGACTTAATCCCCGTAGACAAGCACCTATTAGCACGAACACCTTATAGATTAGCTCCTCCAGAAATGCATGATGTTATCTAATCAACTCAAGAACTACCGAACAGAGGTTCATTCTTCCAATTACAGTCGCCTTGGGGAGCTCTGTCTTATTTGTTAAAAAAGAAGAGACGGATCTTTTATAGAAAGTGAGTCGCTACCTAGAGTTGAATAAACTTACTATATAGAATCGTTACCGCATTGCCCAGGATCGATGACTTATTCGATCAACATCAAGGTTCAAGGCGTTTACCTCAAAAATCGATTTAAAGGTCAAGGTTATCATCAACTGAGTAGTAAGGGAAGCATATATTCCTAAGACTGCTTTCAGAACAAATACTTGACACTATGAATTTCAAAGTCATTCCATTTGGTTTAACAAATGCCACCTTCTGTATTCATGATCCATGAATGCGTGTTGTAAACCCTTATCTGATAAGTTTGAAATTGCATTCATCGATGATATCTTATCTATTCTTCTCGCAACGAAGAAGAACATGCAAATCATCCCCCCCCCCCCCCCCCCCCTTTTTTTTCAGGGTTATCTTAGAATAACTTCGAAAAGATAAATTGTATGCCAAGTTCTCTAAAGTGATTTTCTGATTACATAACGTGCAATTTCTGCTCACCTCTCGATAGTCAGGGACTTCATGTTGACCTGCCAAATCGAAGCTGTTAAGACATTGTACATCTCCCACTACACCCACAGAAGTACGTCAATTCTTAGGACTCGCCGGCTATTATCGAAGATTATCAAAGGTTTTCAAATATTTCAAAGCCCTTTGAACTAAAATACCCATAAGAACAATAGTTTACTATCTGGTGCGGAATAACAAGAATCAACTTTTCAACTCCTTAAACAAAAACTCTGTGAAGCACCAATCTTAGCATTACCAGAAGGAAACGATAATTTTGTCGTTTACTGTGATGCATCTCTTTAAGGTTAGGAGCTGTACTAATGCAAAGAGAAAAAGTCATTGCTTAATGGCATCTAATCTCGACAACTCAACCTCATGAAGAAAACAATACCCTCATGATCTCGAATTAGGAGCATTATATTATTCGCTCTAAGATCTGGAAGACACTATCTATACGTAACAAAGTGTACAGTTTTCACTGATCACAAAGCCTCAACATAATTCATTTCTTCGTCAAAAAAGAAATTGAATATGAGGCAACGCCGATGGTTAGAAACTACTCGCGAAATTATGATTGTGAATTTTTTAGTCCTACCGGAAAGGCAAAGTTGTAGCAGATGCCTTAAGTCGAAAGAAACGAATCAAACCCCTTCGAGTTCGAGCATTAATCTTAACCGTTCATCCAAAACTACCATCTCAAATCCTCAAAGCCCAAAATGAAGCCCTCAAAGAAGAAAATGTCAAAAACGAGAACCTACGAGGAATGGACAAATCATTTGAAATTCGTCCTGACGGAAACTCCGTTGTATCAAAACCGACGCTGGTTACCACTTTTTGCGGTTTAGAGAGACTAATCATGCTTGAGTCTCATAAAACAAATATTCTATCACCCAGGTTCTAATAAGTGTACCAGATAAAAGAAACTCTATTGGTGGCCTAAACTGAAGGCAATCATCGACAGAATATTAGCAAGTGTTTGACATGTTCCTAGAGTTAAAAGCAGAATGTCAAAAGCCATCCGGCTTACTGGTACAACCGAAAATTCCTATGTGGAAATGGGAAAGAATAACAATGGATTTCGTCACTAAGCTACCCAAAACCTCAACTAGACATGATGCCATCTGGGTCATTGTCGATCGTCTTACCAAATCATCTCATTTCATACCCATTCGAGCGACTGATAGTATGGAAACTCTTTGACGAAATATACATCAAAGAAATAGTCCCTCAGTCGACATGGCGTGCCATTTTCTAATCCATCTCATATCGTTGACAGTCATTTCACATCTAGATTCTGGCAGTCATACAAAATGCTTTGGTACTCAACTAACATAGATACAAGCATTATCAACCTGAAACCCCGATGGGACAAAGTGAAATGAACCATCCAAACACTCGAAGACATGCAACGAGCTTGTTCATAGATTCGAAAAGGATGGATAAACATTTACCATGGTAGAATTTCATACAACAACATGTTATCATGCCAGTAATCAAGGCAGTCCATCATTCGAAGCACTTATGGGAGACAGTTGCTAATCACACTGTATGCTGGGCAGAGTTGGAGATTCTCAACTTTACCAGACCAGAAATAAGTCAAGAAACCACAAAAAAGATGTACATAATTCGTCACCGCTTTGCAAGCTGCAAAGATAGAAGACAAAGAAGTTACGCCAATGTAAGGCGAAAGCCTTTAGAATTTCAAGTTGGCGATCGTGTTATGTTGAAAGTATCACCCCGCAAGGGTATCTTTCGATTCGGAAAACGAGGAAAGCTTAATCCAGATACATTGGACCATTCAAAATCCTTGAACGAATTGGCCCAGTAGCGTACAAACTAGAGCTTCCTGAAGAGCTTAGTAGTATCCACAATACTTTCCATGTTTTAAATCTCAAGAAGTGTTTATCCGACAAATCTCTAGTTATTCCCACTAAAAGAACTTCCACTCGACAAAAACTCAACTTTATAGAAGAACCAGTGGAAGTTATGGACCGTGAAATCAAACAACTCAAGCGAAGTCGTATTCCTATAATCAAAGTACGATGGAACTCTAAAAGAGGACCAGAGTTTACATGGGAACGCGAAGATGAAATTCGTGCCAAATATCCTCATCTATTTTTTCATCTCACTTCAAGTTTAATTAAACTACAGATTTCTGTAAAGGGTGGAGACTATAACAACCCACAATTTTTCATAAATGTAAATATCCATCTATTAAGTTAGATGATGTAACAATCAATCAGTTATAAATGAACAACACCTTTTTCAGGGAAATTTTTCGCTTTATTACATTACATTACTTTGCCAATATCTCAATATGCAATATAACCTGCATAACTCAAGTTAACGGACTCGACAACCTACATAATGGAAATCCTATCTTCATATATGTCAAGCAAACATCATAACATATCAAGTCGATATCATAATATCATTATTACAAGGTACAATATTCCTAAAAGAAACCTTTGCAACATCATTACAAACAGTGCTTTAAACCATATCGAAAAAGGCCCTACATCCCTAACCTCATGAAAAGTGTTAACCCTAAAGTGAATGCACAAGCTACTAAAGTATAAGTATACGGTAATATGATATCTCATTTAACATATAAAATCTCTTCAAGTCAAAGTACAAATCTCTAAAAGCTCAATGTACAAGTCATTAAACATGATCTCTAAAATAGCCGTTTTACCTCCGTTTTCATTCTAATTTCTTCACCACCACTTAATCAAGCTAATATACTCATTTTACAATGTATAAACCCTAAATATTCTATTCATAAGCTTTCATACATCTTTTTACACTCAAAACCCTAATTCAAAACCCTAAACCCTAAAACCGAGCTAGTTTCTAAAACATGATCTGTTTCTTGGCTTTTATCCATTGTAAACCTAAACCAACACTAAAATAAGTTGTAAGAACTTATTTTAAAATCATATCAATCCTATTCAATCGTTATTTCATCATTACTTTATCATTTTACTTCACTTGTACGTAAAACATATCCTAGAAACCCTAAATGTACCTAATTGGTTCATTTAACACCCTTTACATGTTTTTTAAAACTAATGTAAGATGGCCCGGAAATTAACAAAGGGGGGGGCGGGGGGGGGGGGGGGGGCGGGAAGGGGGTCGCGATTATAAACTCATAAAATGAGTTTTAAAAATTTTTATTATCATTACTTGGCATGTACAAAGCAGAAATCAAAGCCTAGAAAACTTAAGAATCCAGAAAACCCCCTAATTAATGTTTCTAATATGACTATGACCTGTTCTCAGATTTCAAACCATTAAACTTAAACCAACGACCAAAACTTCATTCATAATACTTTATATAAGCCCCTAGATTTATATTCCATCATTCTAATCAAGTTGTAGTCAAAATATAAGCCAAGAAAGTTAAGAAAACCCTAAACAAAGACCTAGTTGAACCCGTAACTCCCATTACCTTCAATTCTAATCCTTTTAAACCCAAACAAATTACTATCCTTTGCTATTACTTTAAATCCCAGACCTTAACAAACCTAATTAACATCCTTAATCATTTATAACCAATGTAACCTTGTTTAAAACCTTTGAAGAAACCCTGACGAACCAAAATAGTACCCAGGTTTACTTCTATGACCATTTTGACCCATCTAAATTGCTACCAAGTCCAAATAACCAAATGTGAACCTCTTACTAGAATCAAATATCACTTACTAAGGATCTTTGACATTATCCATGGTCAAATATGAAAAGCCCATGGCCTTGTTCTTCCTATTTCAGACGCCGAGCATACCCTAACCACCAAACACCTCATCAAAGCTACTTCATCAGACCTTCCACCCATTGATTTCCTAGCTTCTACACATCAAACCTAACCCTCTATGTGTCAAGACCAGATCATAACCCTTGCTTACCTCCTAGCAACTTCAAATGGTATAAAATAGGGGCATAGTGTGATCATTTTCTTTCATTCCCCCACTTCCACCTCTATAAAACCCTTTCATAGAAGCCAATCCTTTTCTCGTAATCAAACCTAGAGTGATTCTTAAGAATCTCCAAGTACAGGAAAGGATGCAAAAAAAACCCAAGAAAACGAAGCCCGAGAGTCGTTACTCTAGCCGTATGAAGCCGAAAGTCCCGATTCTGACCCGTTTCCAAGCTATAAGCTCAAACCAGGTTCTCTAAGCTTATATTCTGCTCATGTAACATCATAATGTTCATATGTTCTTGCTAAAAATCAGAATAATATGCTTTGAACTCAAAAAACCTAGTGTTATGGCTTTTTTGATCCAAAACCGAACACCGCCGAAACCCTATATTACATGTTTTTTCTTAAACTAAAGGTTGAAACTTGTAACTTATGTTATAACCTAATCCTAATAGGCTGAATTATAGATATTAAAATAAGTATTTTGATAAGTTATAAGAGAATTTGACCTTAAAACCCGCGCATTTTCATTTTGAAACCCTAATTTGACCCGTTTTACCTTTTAACTTAACAAATCGTTAAATTAAACTTATGTATGTTAAATCTCCATATTTTAGTTTATTATACATTAAATGAGAAACTTTGAAATGTAAATTATCTTGCATGGCTATTTGGACATGTTTTTTGTTATTATAATCCATGCAATGGTTATATAACGTAAATTTCAAAAACAATAACTAAAAGGAAAAAATGTGTCATTTAATCAAAGTTAAAAACTATAGGGTCTAATTATGTCGCTTTTTTAAAGTACAAGGTTTACTTGGATATTCAATAAAAGTTGCGGGACCAAGTCATAAAAATGCAAACCCCGAGGGGTCCTACTTGCCAGTTATTCCAAACCCTATGGTCTATAATGTAACATTTTGAAAAGGTGTAAAAACATATTCAAACATTACCATACCAACTTAATAACTCTCCTGTCGTGCTTAACAATTCCAAATATAGAATAAAAATGCTCTAAACCTGCTTATTGTTTCTAATCCTTATATCAATTCAACTCGATGTGCTTCAAAAAATCATGTCCCGATCCATGATCATACCACAATACTATGAGGAGCTACATATTAAGAAGTTTCATCTTGGTATTACGTTCTGTCTGAGTTGTTGGGTTTACGATTTAAAGTGCCCTAGCTCCACAAACGTTTACTAAATGACTTCTAAACTATGATGGCCCGAACGGTGTTATGATAATTTTTATATCAAAACCAACATCGATATCCAAAACTTATATATATAATCAAACTAAGACTTGCCAAATATTAACCCAGGTTCTTTGTGATTGCCTGTTTTGAAGCCGTTACTATCATCCCATACATTGAGCTATCAATTTCCCCTAATAACTAGTCAGGTGAGTTCATGAGCCTCACATTTTAATCTTTTAAAAACCCTCGAGGGAGATACAATGCTATAAACATAAAAAATGCATTATTTCTACATGCTATTTCAATTACTATTGCTAAGTACTGATTTGCCTTTAGTCCCCGAAAATCATAGAACCGTTAATTACTCTCGTAGTAAGCGCGAATGATGTGAATAGATCTATTTGGGCTGGACACCCGTTGGTGTACCCAGTTAACGTGTAACCAATCGCACATCATTAGAAATCACGCGGTATTTTGCGCAAGGTCCCGCAAATAAGGGGCAATAATACCATTATAATCTAAGGCATCGGATTCATGAACTAATGGCAATAATAAATTATATTTTCAATACTGGGTGTATATCAACGTAACCCAAATATCGCATTTGCATTCAAATATAATATTAACTTAAAACCAGGATTTCACTCAAACCCTTTGTGTTGACTTTTTTAGCATTTATTTATCACAGGTAACTAATGGCACGGATTGACAGGACACGAAGATAGGAAAAACTGTTATCATTCAAAATGTTGTATTTTAGATCTGGAACTAACTTTTGTAAAAACTCTAAAAAATAAGGAATGATAACTTATTTTCATAAAAGACTCTTTTGATTCGTTTTCTATGGATTATAGACTATTGTACCCTTGAAGTAAATACCCCAGATTAGCTTCCGCTGTATATAAAAAATGATGGGGGTGTTACATAAAAACTATCAGATAGTGAAATGAACTGAGTTTAAAAAATAGTGGGAATGAATCAGTATATTGTTGAGATAAAAGGAACAAGAGAGAATTTAGTGTGTTATGAACTCCATGACAAAAGGAGTAGCTGAAAGAAAGAATTGAACACTAAATAGCGGCATCTGTGACTATGCTAGCAGATTTCATAATTACCTACTACATTTGATGGGCATTAGGCGCATTTAAATACAGCTTGTTTAAGTTCAGACCGAGCGAGCGTGAAATTAATAACAAAGCCACATAGCCAAGACACCTTAGGAACTTTTAGTTGGTAGATCACCAAATCTAGACTTCATAAGACATTTTGGGTGTCATGTTACTATCTTGAATACCTTAGATCATCTAGGTAATTTTGAAGGGAAGGCTGATGAAGGGTTCTTGTTGATACTCATAAATATCAAGGCATTAAGGTATTTAACAATTATAATCAGGAAAGTTAAAGAGAACCTACATATTAAATTTCTAGAAAATAAATCTAATGTGTAAGATGTCCAGAATGGTCTTGATATTGATTCACTGACTAAAATCTATGAATAAATGGCCAGATACTGAGCGAGAAATCAAAACTAAATGATTATGCAGGTAATAGAGACTAAAATTAATGCAGGCACGCAGAACAGGAGAAAGCATCCGGATCATAATACATACTGCCTACCTATTCATCCTACTGATTCACCCACTCTCTTCAAGTAATTAGAACTCAGAAGATAAGGATGCTGATGATGAACCAGGCAAAGGAGATAAAGGTCTTGATCAAGAAAGGACTGATAGCAGTACTCAAGATATTAATACTGCTGGGCTAGAACTTCTAAGGAACATCTATTTGAACAATTTTCTCCTTTCAAAAATGCATTTACTCTTCCAGATGTTCCAAATGTATTTTCAATTAATGATACTGGAATTTTTGGTAATGCTTATGATGATGAAGATGTAGATGCAGAAGCTGATCTAAACAACTTGGAAACAACCATGAATGTCAGTCCTATTCCCATAACCAGAATTGACAAGGATCATCCTAAAGACCAGATCATTAGAGACTTTAATTCAGCTATTTAAACTAGGAGAATGACCAAGATTTCTGATGAACATGCTATGGTATGTTACATTAATAAACAGAGGAGAACAAATCACAAAGATTATCATAACTGCTTATTTGCTTGTTTTCTCTCTCAAATGGAACCCAAGAAAGTGATTCAAGCTCTGGAAGATCCAAGCTGGATAGAAGCAATGCAAGAGGAGCTTCTACAATTTCAACTTCAGAAGGTTTAGACACTGGTTAATCTACCTAATGACAAGAGGGCCATTGGAACAAAATGGGTCTTTAGAAACAAAAAGGATGAGAGAGGGATTGTAGTGAGAAATAAGGCAAGACTGGTTGCACAAGGTTATACCCAAGAAGAAGGAATTGATTATGATGAGGTTTTTGCTCCTGTTGCTAGGATAGAAGCAATCAGGTTATTTTTGGCCTATGCATCATTTATGGGATTCATTGTGTACCAGATGGATGTGAAGAGTGCCTTTTTATATGGTACTATTGATGAGGAGGTATATGTTTGCCAACCTCCTGGTTTTGAAGATCCACAGTTTCCTGACAAAGTGTATAAGGTAGAAAAAGCTTTATATGGTCTACATCAAGCTCCTAGAGCCTGGTATGAGACCTTGTCTACCTATTTAATTGAAAATGGATTTAGAAGAGGCACTATAGATAAGACTTTGTTCATCAAGAAGGACAAAGGTGATATCTTGTTAGTACAGGTGTATGTTGATGATATCATCTTTGGGTCCACAAAGAAGTCTTTATGTGATGAGTTTGAAGGTTTGATGCACAAGAGATTCCAGATGAGTTCTATGGGGGAACTCACTTTCTTCTTAGGATTGCAAGTACAACAGAAGGAGGATGGAATCTTCATTAGCCAAGACAAATATGTGGCTGAAATATTAAAGAAGTTTGATTTTGCCACTGTGAAGACAGCAAGCACTCCCATGGAACCTAACAAGGCATTGGTCAAGGATGAAGAAGCTGATAGTGTGGATGTTCATTTATACAGATCAATGATTGGATCATTGATGTACCTAACAGCTTCTAGACCAGACATAACTTTTGCTGTTTGTGCTTGTGCAAGGTTCCAAGTTACTCCTAAAATGTCACATCTTCATGCTGTGAAGAGGATCTTTAGATACTTGAAAGGTCAACCTAAATTGGGCCTTTGGTATCCTAGAGATTCACCATTTGACTTGGAAGCCTTTTCTGATAGTGATTATGCTGGAGCTAGTCTTGACAGGAAATCCACAACAGGAGGTTGTCAATTTCTTGGCAAGAGGTTGATTTCATGGCAATGTAAGAAGCAGACTATAGTAGTCATGTCTACTACTGAATCAGAGTATGTTGCTGCTGCTAATTGTTGTGGACAGGTATTATATATCCAAAATCAAATGCTTGATTATGGGTTTAATTTCATGAACACCAAGATTTACATTGATAATGAAAGCACCATTTGTATTGTGAAGAATCCAGTGTTTCATTCTAAAACCAAGCACATAGAGATTAGGCACCATTTCATCAGAGATTCTTATGAGAAGAAGTTAATTCAGGTGATCAAGATTCACACAGACCACAATGTTGCAGATCTTCTCACAAAGGCGTTTGATGTTAGCAGGTTTAACTTTTTGGTTGCAAGCATTGGTATGCTTAATCCTTAGAGCATGGATTAAGGGGAGGTTAGTTATGCTTAATCCTTAGAGCATGGATTAAGAGGAGTTTATACACATATGATGTTTGAGTTGGTATTGTAAAGTAAATATGATGCCAAGTTATTTAATACTGTTGGGCTTAGTTAATTCTGTCGGGTGAAACTTTTTACTGCTAGTACAAACGTTACTGCTGCTAGGCTCAGATAGTGCTGTTGTATATGTGAATTGGTGCAACTGATGATACACATAGAAGCTTTGTTTGAGGTAAGGCTATATGAAACTATGTGTATAAGTGCAGCGGATTATACATCATGGATGCTTAGAATGTAGTGCAAGAGCTGCCAAGTGATGAAAATGGGTATATTCTGGTAACGGATACTTAGTACTGCTAAGCTTAAAAGTTAATACCGTCAGTTATTATGAGCAATATGCAAGATATTTTAGATTGTGTTTCTTTGTGTTTGGAACTAACATTTTATAGGATTAGAGCTTAAAGGTTATTTGATTAATAATGGATATGTTGATTTGGTATGAATGCTGGTGACTTTGTTAATACTGCTGATGTTTTACATGTTGGTTTTCACCACATAACAAATGGTCATCAATTCACCATGTCTAACAGACAAGAAAGAATGGGCTATTCCAAGGCAAACGGCAACTGGTAAAGAATTCTCAAATCCGTTGATGGCTGGTAGTTTGCCAAAAACTATAAGTACGAAAGTTAGTACTGCTGTTACAAACTTAGTACTGCTAGGTTGGTACGTGTTACGAAAACTAATGTCGATTTGTACGAGTCTTTCTTAAAGTGTTCTCATTTACACATTATCGATGACGTGTCATGTTTTTTTGTGTGCCAAGTGTCAGCCTATCTCGTATGGACTTGTCATCAAAATATCAAATGAGAAGACTTTATGAAAGTATAGTACAAATGCCAATTGTTTTAGCTAGTACACGTACCAATCGATATATTGTAAAAGATTTTCATTGAGTATTCATACGGCTTATCCATATTTCATGCGAAAATGTTTAGTACTGCTAGTACAAACTTAGTACTGCTAGCCTAACTTAGTGCTGCTAAAAGTTACCGTTACTAACTACTATTCAAGGGTAATTTTTGACAAATTAATGGCTACTTTCCTCTTAAGTTTTCTTTAGTGCTTATATAAGCCTATTAATCAAACAATATCTTTCACAAATACCAATTTCTCATAATTCATCAAACCCTAATTGATTTTCACACCGACAAATTCAATTATTCATGGCTGATCTTGCTTTTGTAAACCAGCACAACATGGTCGTGTATTTGGAAAAGAGCGATGAGAATACATAATTTCATCAGATAGTGGACTTCCTCTCTACATGTTTGATCAACTATGCTCTCACTGTAAGTCCCACTATCTATGCTTCTTATATTAAACAGTTATGGAATACTGCCACTTCCAAAATAGTCAATTCAATAAAGCAAATACATGACATAGTTGATGGCAAGGCAGTAGTAATATCAGATTCATCAGTGAGGAATGATCTTCTCTTTGATGATGAGGATGGTATTACTTGCCTCACAAATGATAATTTTTTTGAAAACCTTACATTGATGGGGTATGAACAACTTTCAACAAAACTTACTTTTCAAAAAGGTTCATTCTCTCCACAATGGAAATTCCTAATACATACCATCCTTCATTGTATAAGTTAAAAATCAACTGGCTAGAATGCGTTTTAAACTAATTTGGCTTTAGCAGTTATATGTTTGGCAAAGGGTCAAAAATTTAATTTTTCTAAATTGATTTTTGATGGTATGTTAAGGAACTTGGATTCAAAGAAGTTTTTAATGTATCCAAGGTTTTTATAACTCTTTTTGAATAACCAGCTTAAAGATTTACCAGAACCTTTTAATGATACTTATGACACACCAAGCCATACTAAAAATATTTTCTCAAATATGGCAAGGCAAAGTAAAGGTTTTTCAGGAAAAATTACTCCACTTTTTGACTTCATGTTGGTGCAAAACCATGCACCTGAGGGTGAAGGTTTAGCAATACCCCCTGAACCCCATCCCACACCCTCTATCTCACAACCAACAGTTTCCCATGAACCTCAAACTGAAGCTCACATTGAGCAAATACTCCCATCTCCATCTACATATCATAGAAAACACAAAAAGACTCAAAAAATAGGATAGCCAAAAAGGTCACTAAGTTACCTCAGACTAGTGTGCCTCTAGACCTTGGAGCAGATGAGGCTGTCTATAAAGAGGGGTGACGGTGTAGAAAGAGCTATCACTACCGATGCTAGCTTAGTTGCAGCACAGGACAGTGATAACATAATTAGGACCCAGACCACGGCAATGCCTAATGTTGACATTCCTCGGGGAATGGATACAGGTGGTAGTCTGATACGTGCATGAAGTTCATTACCAAGTCTACATTCGAATCATCCATTATCTTCATTTGCTCCACGTTCACTTCTATAACTTCCCATGCATATGGAAGACTTGTTCTCTTTTAGTTTATGCATGCATGTTGTCCAGTAGCTCACCTCTCCTACGTTATTTTAGTTTTCCTTATAATTAGTTAGTAGTTTAGACTATGAAGCATGTTCCCCATGTTCTTTTGTATTCCTAGAAAATAGGTTAGTAGTATTTCTTTTCTATATATATGTAACTTATCTTTGCAAATAAAGGAGAGAAGAAAAATGAAATGAAAATTTTAGTTTAAAAGTAGTTGTTAGTTTAGTTATCGTCTAAGGAGAGTGATCATCTCGAATCGATCTCTATCAATGGTGCTTTCATTGCCTCGAACTATGCCTCCAATAGATGAACCCATACGTTCCAGCCCCATAGGCCCACGACTCGCAGCCGCCATGGCCAAGTTGGCTGAAACCATGGCCAAGTATTACCCCGACTCCACTTCGTATACTCCACCACCCCCCAACGAATCTATGGATACCTTGGCCGATGCCATGGCTAAGCTTGAAATCGCTTCGAAACGTCTCGCCACTTCTACAGCCCATCTTATCTCAATCACTGCCAAAACCACTACACTCAATTACACCGCCACGAGAACCGAGTCAAAGGATGACACTATTAATAACACCCACCGCCCCACTACAATTGATGGTGAAGCAACTACTTGTAAGAACGACACAACGGTCGTCACTCAAACTCCCAAGATAGAAAAGGTCACAACCCAAAACAAAATCAATAAGCCCGACAACACCATGGTTAGGTTTCTTTCCGACTCCAGTGTAGAAAATGAAATTTCACAAATTCCGTTTTCCCCGGTTTTCGGTTTGCAAGCAAACCCGACTAACAAGACACCAAAACTCCGACACTCCCCTTCAACTGCCCAGCCAACTCATAAGAAGCCAAAAGTCCCACACGAGATAGCCATCCTCAGTCGCCATTCCCCGTTAACTCGTGTCGCCGCCTCCAACACTATTGCCGCCATACATGTACTTGACATGCTTACTAACCCACCAAAGCAAACCGAGGCGCTGCCATTACATCGCCTGTCACTCAAAGAAATCCAAATTATTCGTAGCCACGGTCTTTGTTTTCACTGCCCGGAGACATTTCATCTCCATCGTATGTGTCCACCAAAGTTTGTTTAGCGAACCGGAACCACCCTGGAAACCACATGCCACGAGGTACACAACCATGAGTCTTGAGGACAAGACTCGTTTTCAGGAGCGGAGTATTGATACGTGCATGAAATTCATTACCAAGTGTTCATTCGAATCATCCATTATCTTCATTTGCTCCACGTTCACTTCTATAACTTCCCATGCATATGGAAGACTTGTTCTCTTTTAGTTTGTGCATGCATGTTGTCCAGTAGCTCACCTCTCCCACGTTACTTTAGTTTTCCTTATAATTAGTGAGTAGTTTAGACTATGTAAGCATGTTCCCATGTTCTTTTATATTCCTAGAAAATAGGTTAGTAGTATTTCTTTTCTATATATATGTAACTTATCTTTGCAAATAAAGGAGAGAAGAAAAATGAAATGAAAAGTTTAAGTCTAAGGAGAGTGATCATCTCAAATCGATCTTCTATCACAGTCCCAGGCGCCAAGAAACCATGGGGGGTGCTCCTGCTCAGACTATGTCTGAGAGAGTGCTTAAACAGCCTAATGAACCACCTCTCTCAGAAGGTTACACATCTGGAAGTGTGGAGGGTATGATGGAACATACTTTTGAATTGATGGATATTGTACCACCTACACCCTATGATTCACCTCTCCCAAGATATTACACACCTGGAAGTGATGAGGGTAGGCTGAAACTGAAAGAATTAATGGCTATGTGTACAAAATTGTCAAAACAGGTGCTTGACTTGGAGAAAGAGAAGGATGCACAAGTTGTGGAGATCCTCAAACTAAAGCAAAGAGTCAAGAAATTAGAAAAAAAAGAGGAAGTCAAGCATCTCACACCCAAGAAGGAGGATATACAGGCATGTTGAGTCTTTTGATGATGATTTAGATGAGGAGGATGCATTCGCACAAGGGAGGGAAAGTGACAAGAAAAAGTCAATGTTCAAAGATAGTGACTTTGATGTACTTGATGATGATATGGAAAATGTTGACGGAGTGACAGTTAATACTGCTACCACTAGAGTTAGTGTTGTTAGTGCGCCAGTTACTGTTGCTGGTGTAGCTATTAGTACTGCTGAACCTAGAACACCTTCAACAACTGCTGCAACTGCATTTATAGATGAAGATCTTACCATTGCTTAGACTTTGGTAAAGATGAGGAGTGAGAAAGCAAAGGAAAAAGGAGTTTCTTTCAGAGATGTGGAAGAAACTCCTAGACTAACTAGATCAACAACAACACTTCAACCTCTTCTAACTATTAATCCAAAAGACAAAGGTAAGGGTGTACTGGTTAAAGAAGAACCTAAGAAACTAGAGAAAGTAAAAAAGAAGGGATCAAGGGTTAGCTCAAATTGAAAGTGATACAGAGTTGCTCAAAGATTATATGTGGAAGAGTTAGCAGAGTTGGACAGAGCACAAAAAGAAAAACAAAAGCAAGAAGAGGCTACTAATGCTGCTTTGGCTGAAGAGTTTGATGAAATCCAAGCCAGAATGGATGCTGATCATGAACTAGCTGTAAGACTGACACATGAAGAGCAAGAAAAATACACAATTGAAGAAAGGGCCAGGTTATTAGCTGAATACTTTAAAAGAAGAAAGAAACAATTGGTAGCAGAAAGAGCAAAGGCAATAAGGAAAAAACCACCTACAAAAGCTCAAGCCAGGAACAGGATGATTACTTATCTCAAACATATGGGTAAGTACACTTATCAACAATTGAAGCATAATACTTTAGAAGAACTTCAGAAGCTATACCAAAAGGAGCAGAAGTGGATTAATGACTTTAAGCCTATGGATTCTGAAGAAGATGGTAGCAATACAAAGAAAGCTAGCAAAAGGATAAAGAGAATTGCATATTCAACTAGTAAGCAAAAGTCACCCAAGAAATCTAAGGTGATAAAAGAACAAGAATCTGCAGAAAGTAATGAAGAAGCAGCAGCAGACTATGAGCAAGAAAATGAAGAGTTTAGAATGTGGTTAGTAGTTGTTCCAGATGAAGATGAGATTGTGGATCCAGAGATGTTGTCTGTTAAGTATCCTATAGTTGATTGGGAATCTCAGAACTTAGGAAGTGTTGATATGGAGGATATTCATGTTTATAAGATAATTAGAGCAGATGGGAATACTAGTTATCACAAAACATTCTCTAGTATGCTGAGGAAATTTGATAAACAAGACTTAATGGATTTACACAGATTGGTGATGAAAAGGTTTGAAGACAATACTCCAGAAGGTTATAATTTGTTGCTTTAGGGAGATCTTAAGGTAATGTTTGAACCAAATGCTGAAGATGAAATTTGGAGTAATCAACAGGATTGGACTCTGATTAGCTGGAAACTGTATGAAAATTGTGGAGTTCACTCATTGCTAATGGATGGTACTTTGACTTGCTTTAACATGTTAGTAGAGAAAAGATATCCTCTCATCAAGGAAATGTTGAAGAAGATGTTGAACTGGAAGATAGAAGCTGAAGCTGAGAGTACAATGACATTTGAGCTTCTCAAGTTTATCAAGTCACATGTAGAAGAATGAAGAAGTGTTTTGATACATCCTCCTAGTGTTCAAGATGTTGACAGTGAAGAAACTTGATGATTGACAAGTAAATATCAAGTTTAGGGGATGATTGTTGGGAATTATGGACTTCTACAACTTAGTGTTGCTGATTCAACTTGATATTGTTGGTGATGGTTAGTGCTGCTGATGAAGATTAGTGAAAACAGTCTAAGTTATTAGTACTGTTAGTTATATAGTTAGTATTGTCAGTACATTGTTAGTACTGCCAGTATAGTTAGTACTGTTAGTAAATAGTTAGTGATGTTAGACTTATATAATTAGTTTATGATATGCATGAGTTAAATTAGGAATAGATATGCATTATCATTGTACGCGTTTTGTAAGCCCATTAGGGTTTCCTTAGTGTATAAAAGGAACCCTACGGTCAAAATTTTTAAAATTGGCATAATTTTCAAAGAAAACTAGAAATCAAAGGCAAAACATACGTCAAGTATTAATTCTACTCCCATCCCCCCACTTGATTTGTACAATGTCCCTATTGTACATTAAGGAAATGAAATAAAAAAGAAAGAGTAGAATAAAGACCAAGTGAACTCCCTGAACATTTAGCAATATGCAAACAAGCCTTTTAAACCACTTGTGGCCCAAGTGGACGAGTTTTAGTCTCGTGAGGGCTTTCCAGAGAACATACCCACAAAGTCCATTATGTAACAAGGTTTAGACAGTTTAAAACGTAAAATTTTATAGGATTCAAGAGGAGTACGGGCGTAACCTTAGAATTACGTCCTTAATCAAGTGTAAAAAGTCTAAGTTTTATGGTGGTTACGGCGTAACCATGGAAATGGATTAATGTCATAACTGCCGTGGTTACGGCGTAAACTAAAGTTGTTACGCCGTAACTGCTACAGATTCAGCAAAGTTACCACATGATTATGAGTCGAGTCGGTCTTGATAATTGCCTCTTAGCTTCTGGATTCTACAAAACAAAGTAAGAAACATGCAAACCAACTAATGCAAAAAGGAAATTTCATTAAATAAAGGACGGGTTGTCTCTCGACAAGCACTTTTGTTTATTAACGAGTCTTTAAGTTAGACTCATGCCCCTTTTATGTTACTTCATGAACATACTTATTTCCCTCTAGCTCTTTCCTTAATCAAGCTTTAAATCATCTCCATTCATACGCCCTAATGATATGGCTTCGTCCTCACGATCAAGAAAATTGCAAAAAAACAGTCCTCCTTTAAAAGAAATATTTTTTCACTTTAAAAGTTTTGAAGAAAACAATAGGTGGATCAAAGTCGGTCTTCTCATCTCTACTTTGAGCCGCAACTTTGTCCTCCTCTTATCCCTACGTCGTGCCTTGCTTCATTAGGTTTTCTTGTAGTTTTGTTGACATTTTACCCAAACATCGTCCAGGAACATTCCCTTTTGTTTCCTATCCTTAAAATGTTAGCTCATTTGTGATAAATGTTTTAAAGTCTCATTAATTAAACACCCTGTTATATTTGTCAAATTTCCTGGAATATGGGTTACCAATCTCCCTTGCATATTCTTTGTTAACATCATAACTATCAAGAATCCATTCATTGAATATAAATTCATGGTCGGAATCATGTAGGTTGTTATGCCCTATCCTAATTTTCAGCCATTCTTCAAATGAATAATTGCATGGACGTGGCTTTTAGGTCGTAGTTCATCATCTCTTGTTCCTGATGTCCCTGTGGTATTGGTATTGGATCGTTTGTATTGTAAGGGTAATGATCATTCAATTTTGTCGATGTAAGGGTCCGATGTTTACTAAACTCATAGTTTTGGGCTACCAATTCGTAATACCTTCATTCCCGTGTTGTATCATCGATATTCTGTTGTCCATAACGAACTTGAAGAAAGTCAGAAAATCCCATGTAACTCCCTTTCACGGTTCGTCTTTCATGATCGCGAAAACATATCGACCTCCTAAGTGTCCCCTGCTCATTTTACCCTGAAGACTTCATTATATCAAAAGCAGAATTTTTGAGTCAGGAGTCACATGTCGGCTAATCACAATCTTCACCATTTTCCATCATTAGTAGGTTCCTATGAACGGGTTTGCATACATTCCATCTCTTAACTAATCCTCTTCTATCTGGTGAAAACTAATTGTTATGCTTTTTCATCTGTGTGTTAGAGTGCCATAGGACCTAGTCTTTTGTTTCAAAATCTAAGCAAGCAGGGGATTCATAAGAGAAATAAGTCTATTCCTATTGTCAATAGGAATTAAAGTTTCCTCCTCTAATCCAATGTCTACCATGTAAATTTCTCATGCATGTGGAAGATCTAGGTTGTAATTCAAATTTTTCTCACTGCTATTTCAAATGGAAATACTTCATAAAACAACGATTTTGGCAAGAGTTGATTCAAGGAATTGGTCTTCCAAAGCTTAAATAACTTCTTTAGCCATTTTAAATAACGAAAATTAACACATAAATTATATACTTTCCTAAATTTCACCAAATATTGACAGTTTCCTAAGGGCCTCATTGGTTCATGTCCGTATTTCTAAGGTGCATGTATCACTGAGGTTATCTAAACCTAAGATATTAATAAACTCTTTGTGCATGATAGTTCTCCATTAGCATCTAATGTGGTAGTAGCATAAAGATTATGGTTATTAATATTGAAAGGAAGAAGAAAACTCTCGAGCTTAGTTTCCTTGGGAACCTACATGGGCATAATCGGAGTGTTGTCATCCACTCTTCCACTATCGTTACTAGTGAATGGAAGATACTTCATACTTAAACACCCTTATAAAAAACTGTTGAGGCTTCAAATTGCTTTTCAGATACCATCTTCTTCCTGTCTAATGGACTTAATGATACTAATTAAGGCATCCTTCATGTTCTCCACTCCCTACATACTCATGTGTTTTGTTATCTCAGCGTTCGACCATTCGTCAACGTCATCCTTTTCTTCAAAGTGCTTAATGTTCTTAGTATTCCTATGGTTACTTTCCTCTTACTCACTCATGACTACTTCATCGTTGGTCATGTATTCAATCTCTTCTTCCCTATCTTCCGAATCATAATCGGACTTGGCGCCAGGTTGGTTAGTATCAAAGTATGAGCAAATTCCCGATTATGGGTCATGGGTTTGGTGTAAATTTTGCGGAAAATAGGTAGGAAGATATGATTTAGTATTGCTGATGTGGTTTACCTTTTTCTCATATTTCAAGTACTCGGTTATAGTCATATCTTCAATCTTTTTAGGTGTCTGACTTTCTTGTGTCAGCCTAAGATACTGTTCAATGGTGAGATCTTCAATGTCAACCTTATCCATGATGTTTCCTAGAGAATAGATCGAAGTGAGAAAAGACATAATTGCAAAAATTCAAATTACTACTAATTTTTAGCTCCCCGACAACAGCGCCAAAAACGTGATGCGTATTTTATTTTAAAATATATTTTTACCAAGTTTTAAATTTATATAACTCGATCTACCTAACCACGCAAGGGGGTGGGGGGGGGGGGGGGGGGGGTTTTATATAAAACATAACGGCAAGAACCCGATCGTGGGTAGTATAAAATAGTAAATTCAAGCTCGTCCCAAGAGCTAAGTTGTAATTATTTTTAATTTGTAATGTCACATTTTGAAAATGCTTTTTGAGTTGATTTGAAATAAATAACAAGAAAATAAATAACTGGAAATTAAAAGAGTTGAAGATATTAAGAGAGAAAACATGCTAACCTAGTTACTTCATTACTATGGTTATGAAATGCATTCCTGTGCAATGTTAAACTATGGTTTCATTAGTGGTTTCTAAGGTCGATAGACTTGAATATGCATATGCAGTCTATCCTAAACTCCCTGCGATTCCGAATCAGTCCCAAATTGTCTAGGAGGTAGGTTATCCAGGTTGCAGTGATTAATCCCAACTATTCCCAAAACGTATCTAATAACCTATGCAGATTATTAACCCTCTCTGAAAGAGTTCATGTGCTTTTTAAGTATATTGAGTGATAAGTGCGGTAACCGGTTAGTTTCTACATTAGGTAAGGAGTTAGTGATCCTCCCTAGTACCCATTGGATCCGATATTGACTAGATAATCTAATAATGCGGCAAGCTAGGTCCAAACCACCCACACTACCAAAACCCAGGGTTACACGATAGTCAAGGAATATCTAATGAAACCATAATCTAACAGGAAACAAACATCATAACAACAGTAATTACATAAAGAGGCCAGAACTTTAAGTGCTTAGTCGCTCATGGTAATGGAAACACAGCAAGAAATAGAAGTAATCATAGATTGAAAGCTCATAATTCTTATAGGATTCGTTTTTGAACTATTAAATACAAAAAGTAAGTAAAGTGTGATCTCCCTTGGACTCTAGGTGGAATTCTTTGAAGGTTGGAAGCCTTTGTCGCCTCTCCAATTGGTTGTGGAGGAAGTGATGTTGGAATAGCTTGAATGAGGCCTTTATTTATAGGTATCGAATCTGTTACGGCGTAATAGATAAAGGTGTTACGCCGTAACCTTCTTACACGGCATTCCATATTTAAGCAGTTGTTACGCCGTAACCAGATATGGTGTTATGCCGTAACCTTAAAATAATTTTCATATGGAGTGAGATCTTCCTTCCATATTTTGTGGATCTTCATGGTAGGGGGCGTAACCATAAGCGGTGGTACACCGTAACCCTATCTTGGGTACATTTCCTTCCCAATATTGTATTTACGGCGTAACTAGATATGGTTTGACGCCGTAACCTTATCCTTTATCCTCGTACATGCTTAATTTATGTTACGGTGTAACTATTTTTGGGGTTACACCATAACAATCTTCAAATATTTACACTTTGAGTCTTTTTTCCTTGTATTCTTTTCACTTCCTGCTTTTTCAACCTGAAAAACACAAAATGATAGAAATATCTCATTTTGCGAGTGTTAGTGAAACATTTATAGGTAATATAGGGGGTATTTTGCTATTAAAGAGTATTAAATATTTGATGTTATCACAAATATAAGAAAATTGTATTTACCATTATTAATCTAATCAGAACGTTGGTTTGTTTATTTAGTGCAATGATTACTTATCTCGAGGCGGCATAACATTCTTAAGATAAGGCGGTTACTTCTTCCTTAAACCTAGACACATAGAATTCTGTCATAATTAAATGCATCCGCATAAAGCTTCCTTATTTGCTAATTACAATCTATCCCTTTCTTAGTGATTAAAGCAATGGTGATCTTGTTAAACCCTAGCTCATAGAGACTTTACCTACTTACTGCTTAATGGCAATTCATACACTAGTAGTCCACTAACAAAGTCTTTACCAAATAATCAAGAACGTACTCATTGATCCCAAGGTCACCTGTAGGTCCAACTAAGCTCACAATCAAGGTCAAAGATAGGCTTAATTATGGTCCTATGGGTCTAGATGTATAGATCACTATATGGAGAGCCATCCCGGCATCTAGATACTTGGTTCGTATCACTAGATCCAGTTGAATGATAGTTTGTGTCGCCAACAAAAGAACGTAAACAAGTAAAAACAAATAAACAGAAACAAGCAATCAATGATAAATTAACAATCGGATAAACAAAACAACATCAGATCTTTATAATAATGGCTAATACCCGAAGGTATTAGCCTTCAAACTTCATAATCAATACAAGAGTAATAATTTAGCCAAGATAAACTAACCGAGTTAACGAATGATACTAAAAACTAAATGATTACAAGAGTAAGGTATATTAATAAGTTGTCTCTATGGAGTTAATTACTTGCAAGACCTCTTCTACTCTACTTCTCCTCAAAAAATTGACTTTTATGTTAGGGTATCAGAAAAATATGATTTACACACTTAAAACTCGTATTGAGTTTCTATATATAAGGTCTGAAAAAAGGTCTATATGAACGTAATCAAAATATTGGGATACGGCTATTGGGGGTTTCTTAGAGCTGGGACCAACGTACGATATCTCCAAAATCTTCACATTCTATAACTTGAATATGACATATAGATACTCTAGAAATGCATATTGATCTTGGTTTCCTCGTGGTCTTAGTGATTGTGTAGGCACATATATGCCATATATTCCTTGATGGATACGGCGTATTGGATGTCAGAATCAATTTCTTCATATTTCTTTGTTTAAGCTCTAGAATGCGTGCCTTTTAGTTAACTTTCACCAAGTACTCCATAATTACTGCAATTCTCAGATACAAACGATTAAGTAACAATTCTTTGCAATAATTATACAAAATGGGTTATTTTCATGGGATAAATGATGCTATATAAGTGACCCCCCGTTATTGATGTCATCATTATCCCCCCACTATGAATCCTACTTGTCCTCAAGTAGCCTTTTAGAAGTTTAATAAAATTATCCCTAAGGATTTTCGTTAAGCATTTTTTTGATCAATTACAAGTACATAACCAAACACCTCACGAAATAGGAAGATGAAAACACTCAAATCATTCAACTAAT
This sequence comes from Tanacetum coccineum, assembly GCA_026074375.1. NCBI lineage: Eukaryota > Viridiplantae > Streptophyta > Magnoliopsida > Asterales > Asteraceae > Tanacetum > Tanacetum coccineum. The sequence continues at coordinate 45,918 of BQNB010026081.1, forward strand.
CTATGTGTAACATGTAACTAATTTACTTAATTGCTCGATCATGATGAGTATTCTATCATAGGCTTGGTAAGGATACACATCTCCACCACTAGAGCTAAGGAGTAACAAGTGTATAAAGGTAAAATAGGTTTTTTATTATAATGCTTAGTGTGGGGGGTTGATCATTCTACAATCTTTCAACCAAAAGTACCACACCACAATGCACTGAAGCACACATACATGGCCTAACGACTGGAATAGACGATTATGTGTTCGATCACATCCCATTCAGTTAACCAAGGTTAGGTATGAAGAAAGATAGAGGAGGGATACTTCTAACTTTCACCAATAGTAATAAACCAACAAGGCAGCTCAGATATGCATACATGGCCATAATGATGGAATAGACATGCATGCTCGTACACATCCTTATTCACGTAAAACCCATGGTTAATGATTAGGAAAGGGAATTAAATTGTTGTTAAATAAAAATTACGAAGCAAATAGATTAGGTCCAAGATACAAGTTGCTAGACACTTTTTCCGACTGTACCATGTAAAAAGACACAACTATTTACACACTCCTAATCATCGATGCAAAAACAAAACCTAGTTGGCGTTCCCGTAACGGTTAACTTCCCAATCATTCCATACTTTACATACTTTTACAAGACAAGTGGCGATATCTACCACTTTATACAAAACTTTACATCATTGATTTATAGACGTATCAACGGAATAGAAAGATCCCTTCATAAGTCTTCCGTCTTTTCTTGCGAACTATTATCTTCAAACTTTCCTCCTCTTTTTTTATGCGAATTGCTAATTTTTTCATTTTTTTCATATACTAACTATGAAACTCGGTGTAATTTCACCATCTTTACGATCATAATAACTCTGGATAATTCCTTTGATAATTTTTCATTCTTCGGACGTACTAATAATTGTGTTGGTAGTAAAAATACATGAGTTTTGACTACTTTATACATTCCCATTTGCATTGTGCAAATTTCTTCCCAACCGTACCAAAGATAGAAAATTGACACAAGACTTGGGAAATACATACTTTACACTTTAAGCAACTAGCAATTGATAAATGGACTTAATCTAACAGGGTAGGCTAAGGTGTAAAGGTGTAATGAAACGAACAGTTGTTGTAATTTCTAAAGGATTGGCTCTACAGGTTTTTCTAGGGGTATCTTACTCTTAAGATGAGAGTAAACAAAGGGTTTATATGGGGATTTAACTAAAAAGTGTAGTTAGTTAATAAAACAACATATAAAGGCTTTTTGGGTGTAATTCTAAAAATTTACCAATTTAAACAAGTTACTCACTCATCCATAGTATCCATTGTTGTGGGTCTCGAATAGATATACCAAGCAAGTTCTAAAGTCTACAACATCACCGACCACTCAATTTTAATGAAATATGGGTAAACGTTAGAACGGGTTAAGGTTAAATCCTCACAATATCTAATAAGGGTTATGTGTGCAGGTTATGTAACAAGTAATTTTCACAAAAGTATGCTTGATTTTTTTTAATTTGAGCATAATTTAAGCATTTTAATGTGAAAAATAGGACAAGTATGCATTCTAATTCCCATCCCCCCACTTAAATTATACAACGTTACTCGTGTATAATAAAACATTAAAGCGGAATTGCAAGAATTAGAATGAGAAACTCCCTGATAATTTGCTCGGTAGATTCTCCAAGTTGAGTTCATAAGCAAGGATGTATGTTGAACAGCCGTCTTTAGATTTCAAGACTCCAACACTTCTAGATTTCCAGATTGTGGATACTTCACCAACATCGTTGATTTCTTTGCAGCGAGGTCCTATGCAAAAATCTAGGAAAAAACATGCAAATCCTATCTTAGGTATCTTCGTTTAATTAAATAAAGCTTAAAATAAACTGTACAGAGACCAATACGCCGTAATCCATTAACTGGAATACGCCGTATCGAGAAATATGTACAAAGTATCTAAATACGGGTCAGTCTGTTGAATACGCCATATCATGTGCATGAATACGCAGTATTGATAGAACTGACAATAATGTTTAAAGTGCATAAAAATAAAGGACTGATAACAGGTCCAGAACATTAGAATACCCGATGGTATGGAGCGGATACGCCGTATTGATGTCATGGGAGACAGACTCGATAAAAAATAATTAACAATCTGGGTTTGTCTCCCAGAAGCACTTTTCTTTCAGCATCTTTAAGTTAGACCTTTTTCTTCCTATCATCGGCTCTGTTACCATCCAACCTTGTCCATCATGCAATGATTTCTTTGTATGCTCGCATCATCTTCGCTATTACTCGTCAAATCTTCGTATCTTCTTTAACAGCAACAAACACTCAATCTTTGTCCGAATGAATACTTGATCATCTCGAATCTTCTTATATTGCAAACCGGCAACTCATGAGTTTCATTACCACATAACTCATGTCTCTTATTATCTTCATGTTCATTCTCATATTCCCATTCATTACGATCATCGTTGGTATTGTCAAAGTCGTCCCAACTTTTCCAACCTTCATCATTCGATTCAACATCTTTATTGATTAATCCTTCCATGATAGCCTTATTTCTTAAAGCTTATTCTTTTAGCTCGATGTCCTTCAAAGCATCGTACCATTCTAAATGTTAGTAGTATTTCCAATTATGTATGCTCCTGGTAAGTTCCCTCCGTTACAATATCCATCTTCTCTCAAGCTATAGGTAGGCCACTTTGAACATCCATTTTTATAATTAAAGGGCTTATAACAATGCACAACTGGAGTGGGTTTAGTCCATACTCTAGCATCAGTCCATGGTTTTTCGTGTACCCATGGCATGTTTTTGTTCCATTCATAAATCCAATCATCCTTGTATTCGTCATAAGTCTTGAATCCTTTAATATCCTTAGTCAGAAAGTCTGGATCGATTTGTAAAAGATAGTTAAATTCTTTGAAGGCCTTACACATAGGAGTCTCAAAATCAAATACATTAGTGTCGATCTTAAAGACTTCAGCAACTTCATCTTTCATAATCAATCAGAATATTCTCATCCGTGACTTAACGTCAATCATTTCCTCTAATCCAGTAAATCCCTAATGCCTTTTATTGTATAATGAATCATTGTTTGTGTAGTTAAAATTTTTTATAGCTAACCATTCAGTAAATCAACATCAGATGGAATCATACCCCATATCATTATTAGCTTCTATGCGACATGTTGTTGCTCTGATCATCATCTCCATTTAAGTCATATGGGATGTCAGCCATTTCAATCTCATACGTATATAAAACTATTATCATTATGTTTTAATTCGGTTGAATTCAATTGTGAAAAATTTCAAGTGACTATCGCAGTGAGCGAAACATCACACAATCTTAGATCTCAAGTTTCTCGAACTCTCCTTTGATTACATTTGTCATTGTTACTGAAAATAACCACAAAATTATTAGTAGAACCAGTTGGAAAAGGGTGTGTAAAAAATTTTGAGCGTTAAGTTTGAGTACGAAAAACTTCTCTGTTACTGTATCAGATGCTCAATACGCCGTATTCAATGGATCTGAATAGTCGTTATTAGTCTATTAGATAATACCGCTGTATTGATAAGAAAGTTAGATACGCCGTAGCCAATAGAATGGAATACGCCGTTCGGTTTAATCGACCAAAAAGTGTTTGGATGAAAAACAATTAAATAAACAAACAATTAGACTAGCAAATATACAAGCTAAACAATTAAATACAAATATACACGATAATACAAAATATAACACTAACTAAATTATACTAATCTAGGGTTAGATCTAATCTAATTGTTTTAAAAATCAAATATCAAATAAAATCATAATAATTTTCACTCCCGCAACGGCGCCAAAAAACTTGATGTGTCGTTGTTTGGTTGTAATTTTATGGTTTCAAGTTTTAAATTTAAATTTTGGCTGACTTAACCAAAAACAACACTTTTAACGACAGTGTACCCGATCGTGTAGTTTCGTGGTAAGGTATGTGTCGATCACTAAAGCGAGAATAATATTTCAATTTATTAATATTTTTATTTTATCTAAAACTAGTTAATTCTATTCCAATGTATCGAAGTCAATAATTAATATCTAAAATAAGGTGAATACAAACAAACCAACCCACGAATAAAATATAAAATTCTGGAAGCTTCGACATCAAAGGAGACCCCTTCTATAGTCATTTCTGCGAGTCGATTATTTCTGACGAGGTGTGAATTTGAACTTTGATTGACGTATGTAAATCGGGATTTTGATAGATTTAAATTTGGGATTTTGGTTTCTAATTTCAACAAATGAATGCAAAACAGCAAAAGGCAAGCATAATTTAAGGCAAACACGAATGTAAATACAAAAAAACGTTAACGGCTTTAAAAAACAACCCTAAAACCAAAATTTTTAATTTTAACGCCTAGAAAAGCTAAGTATTATTTTTTAAGAGTCCAAATATAAAATAAAATTAAAAAAAAAAGAATTATATTTTTTTGACTTTTATTTAATTTATTATGACTTAAATACACTTTTAATCTAAATTAAATATTAAAAATACTAAACTATTTTAGAAAAATATCAAAACTTCAGGGAAAGTACTTAAGACTATATTAATCCTAGGAAAAATAAAATTGGCCAAACAGCTTATCTCAATAAGCTGTAAAGAAGCTCAAATAAGCTGTGGGTTTATTCTGCCAAAAACCCTTATAAAATTAATGTTGCAAGGAATTTATGAAAAAGTCCAAGGGCGCGTTGGCAGTAGAGATTGGTGTAAAGGCTTGAGTGTGTGAAGGGTGTGAGTACACAGGTTCGAACCCTGTTGCCTTACCTTTTTATAAAACATTATTTTATTTGCTATTTATTTACAAACTTATTTAAAAGCTAAAAACAAGACCTATTTTTGTGAAATGCTTCTTATGAAAAGCTCAAATAAGCTATGATAAAAGATAATTAAGATGACATGAATGACTAAAAAGGTCTTCATAAGCGTATTTTCTTAAACTAATTTTAAGAACAAGCTATTACAAAGCTAAACTTAAAGACAAATAACTAAAAATCCCTTGAATCTATCCTAAAAAGCAGAACTAATACCAAAAATAAACCTTTAAATAAGCTGAGAAGCTCAGATCCCAAATAAGAATTTTTGATTAACTTTGATAACTAAACAGCCTAAGAGGTAACTTTTAAGCTTATTTTTTAAGCACAAAACCAATAAGCCAATGGGAAAAAATCGTCAACAGATGAAGCATAAAAAATTAAGCTTTGAGAATAAGCAAAAATTAAGCAATCTAGATTACTAATAAGCTATAAAATTGCAAATGAAAAAGGTTTTGTTAAGCAGCTTCTATGTTTTTGGTTTTAAGAGATTTTGAAAGAAAAATAGGCAAACTGCAACCCTATTTATAAGCTACTAAATAAGCTTTGATCCTGAAAATAAACTCAAACAGATCAAACTAGAGATGTAAACAACTTGTGCTCTAAAAATCAAATCTTAAAACAAACTTATTCTAATCAAATTATGTTGTTGAAAATTAAGCTTTTAAAACTTGGGAAATGACTCAATGGCTTAGACAGATTTTCTAAATCATTAAACCACAAATGCAATCTGTATAATGCAGTTTAAGTCTAAAATGACACTTATGCAAGACCTTAAAACAACTTTAAAGATGAATCTTAGAAAAAAGCAGTTAAAGAAAAAACTCAGAAGACCACAATTTAAGACTGATTAAGTTAACTTAAACTTAATTGAAAACTAACAGCTTAATAAAATAGATTTATAAGACCTATTTCGAGCTTATTGAATTGTGGGCTTAAGGACCGAAGTGAGGTCAAGCAAGCCTTAACTTGGTAAGGCCGCAGTCCCAAACACCCATTTAAAATTATTTTGTTACCGATTTTAAAAGCTGATCAAACATTTTAAACTCAGATTTTTAAAATTAGTTGACAAACTAATAATATTAAGACTAAATAAGCAAAATCCAATAACTGAAAAGCACTTAACAATAAGCAATCCAAAATAAGCTATTTTGGGCTTTTAGAGACAGATTTAGGTAAAACTTATACAAATGAGATTCAATCAAAAGTAAGCAACAATAAGTAAATAAATAATCTATATTAAGCAGTAATAAGCACTTGACACGTAAAATAAGCAGTTGAATAGAAAATGGAAAGAATAAGCTAATTTAGAATAAAGAAAATGAAACTCACCTTAATTCCTTGTGCTTAAACAAGAAGGTAACAAGTTCGCTTATCTCTAAGCTAGTAGCCCAATAAGCCCTTCCTTTACTGGCTTATCATCCAAGTGCTCAATAATTCAATGAACAGTAATAAAAAGAAACTTCACTTTTAATTAAATACCCTTAGAGTACAATGCTTGGAATATAGAAAATGCTTATAAAAAAGCTTAAAAACAAGAATTGAAATACAAAGCTAGAAAAGAAAAGTAAAGGTGCCTTAATTCTTCAAATACTCCCCTATTATTAGTGGAGTCTGTGTGTGCTTATGTGGGAAATACAAAAAAACCCCAAGGGCCCCCCCTTTTTTTTTTTATTATCAATTCATTCGAAAATTCTGCATGGAAAGTGCTAATCACAACAAAGTCAGGCAATAAAAATTGTATCATCATTTCATTGACTTCCAAACATAACTCGCCGTGTCAATCATCTCTTTTTGTCCAATAGGAGGCTTCCACTTGGGCTGGAGTGTGCCATTAACATGGTGTAGGTGTGGGTGGAAGGTGTTCGTACCATGGAGGGGAGGTTTTGCCTCGTTTATTGGCTTCCGCCTTTTTCAGAATTATTTAATATCTTTCAAAATTGGGGAATAAAGGGAAACAGTTGTTTAGCATTGTAAGACTTAGGGACTAAGAGTAGTCCTTAGGGACAAACGTGAATTAGGGTTATGGGTTAAACAGTTTTGCTATGTGTATGTTGGGCCGGTTTTATTGGTTTTGGGCTTTTGTTGTAATAAAGGCTTTGTATAGATGGCTTAATAGGTTGAATTGGCCCGTTAAACTGGGTTGGGCTGGCCACTAAGATGCCGTACTCCTTGGCTTCAATTTTCCATCTCTTTCCAATCCCTCGAGCTCGTTTTGTCCAGTATTTTTGCCTTGTTTTTGTCTTTTGTGATATCAGTTACCTCCACATGTAAATAATACAAAACAACATATATTTGGCATTTTAAAAGTCCGTTTTTGGTCATTTTCAGGCTCTTTTTATTAAGGAAAAGGTATGTGTAATTTAAGCACATACATTGTAAACCTATGCTAAACCTATGTTAAAGATCCTGAAAGATCTAGACGGATAAGGAGAGTTTCCGCTTGAGAGACTAGCATGAGTTATGTGGGTTGACTAAAATCAACTAAGACACGTAAAACACACGCAAGCAAATTAACAGAAGATAAAAGGAGCGTCTAGCCAAATAATAAAAACTGTATTAACCATTATTAATCTAATAAAGAACATTTGGGTAGTTTATTTAGTGCAATGATTACTTATCTTCGGGCAGTATATCATTCTTAAGAATAAGCGGTACTTTCTTCCTAAACCTAGACACGTAGAATTCTTTTCCAATGTAAACGCATCCGCATAAGCATCAGTTAATTACTGATTATTAATCTATCTTAGAAGAAAAATTAAATCATGGTGATCTTGTTAAACCCTAGCTCATGGAGACTTTACCCACTTACTGCTTAATGGCAATTGATACACTAGTAGTCCACTAACCAAGTCTTTACCAATTAATCAAGAACGTACTCGTTGATCCCAAGGTCACCTGTTAGTCCAACTAAGCTCAAAATCCAAGGGCAAAGATAGGTCGTTATTTGTGATCCTATTGGTCTAGATGTATAAATCACTATATGGAGAGCTATCCCGGCATCTAGATTACTTGGTCTGTATCACTAGATCCAGTTGAATGATTGGTCGCATACAAAAGCACGTAAACAAGTATAAATTGATAAACATAAACAAGCAATCACCGATAACTTAAGGAATCGAGATAAACAAACTAAACATTCAGATCTTCATAATAATGGCTAATGCCTGAAGGTATTAGCCTTCAAACATCATAATCAATACAAGAGTATTAATTTAGCCAAGGTAAACTAACCGAGTTAACGAATGATACCAAAAACTTAACGATTACAAGAGTATAGGAGATTACAAGTTGTTTCCTATTGAATTAATCACGTTGCAAGACATCTTCTTATCTTCTTTTCCTCTGAAAATCAACTTTTATGGTTTAGGTATCAAAAAAATGATTTAGCACACTTAAAACTCGATTTTGAGTTTTCAATTTATAAGGTCTGGAAAAAGGTCGATACGGCGTATCAAAAGTCTTCGATATGGCGTATTGGGGATTTCTTGGAGTAGGGACCACATTTGATATCTTCTAGAATATTTTATTTCTATATGGCTTGAATATGGCGTATTGGTCTTTCCTGGATACGGCGTATTGGATCTTGTTTCCTTCGTGGTCCTTAATGAAGTGTAGGCACAGATACGCCGTATCTTCCTTGATGGATACGGCGTATTGGTTGTTAGAATATTAATCTTCAAATATCTTCATTTAAGCTTTAGAATGCGTGCCTTTTAGTTAACTTTCACTAAGTACTCCATAATTACTTGAATTCTCAAATACAAATGATTAAGTAACAATTCTTTGCAATAATTATACACAATGGGTTATTTACATGGGATAAATAATGCTATAAAAGTGACATTATTTGATGTCATCAGCATCGATATTCGAAATTGTATTGCACATGTGGGTAAGAGTTAATTGCACTTTGAGTCTTTAGATCACTTTGTTATTCCATACACTTAAGGCGTTTCTCTTTATTTATCTCATTTTAATCACATTTTCTCTCCCTCAAAAATAACATATCATATGATATTTTAGATATCAATGGATTAAAATAGCTATATGAGTTTTTGAAAGCACATGGGAGAAAATGATTATTTGCATGATTATTAATGAAACATTTTTGAATGTTTTAAACAAATTTGAAAAACTAGTTGTGTCAAGGCTTTTCAATATCTAAAACGGATGGTCACTAAGCCGCTAATAATGATTTCGGATACTCTCAAAAGGATGCAACCCGAACGATGCTAACAATGCTTTCGAGTACCCTAGACCGGATGCAACTTAGATCGCTGACGCGTTTATCGATATACTTGACAACAACTATTTTTGACATGGAAAGTTTTCTTTTGTTTAAAAAACATTTTCCTTTATACTCCCCCTTCAGTAATATAATACTTCACTTTGAAAGACACCACAAGTATATTGAAGGATAGAGTAAGTGTTGAGCACATTATTCTGAAAGATTTTGAATTATCTTTGTAAATTTCTTGAAAAATAATGGTCAAACACTACTTGTTTTAAAAGCTCCCTCATAAAAATAGATCAAATGATTTAGCGAGGAAGGGAGTGTTGAATACACAATTTGAAAGATTAAAAAAATCTTTTTGAAAAATTCTTGAAAATTGTGTTCAACATTTAACTCTTGGTTCTGACAAAACTCCCCCTCAAAAGTAGATATAAATAAAAGGATTTAGTGAGGAAGGGGATGCTAAACACACAATGTGAAAGATTTTGAAAAATCCTTTTGAGAAATTCTTGAAAAAATTTGTTCAACATTTTGAAAACCATTTTACTTGAGCTAAAGATTTTGAATATCTTAATGAACTAGCTCAAGTCCGAGAAGTTGTAAGCTTCCCGTTGTGAGGATAAATGTACAAAAATATAAACTTTCCTTTATTTGAAGAACAAGTCCTAAGTTGACATTTACTTAGAAGTCGTATGTCCTGAGCAAACTTTTGAAAGAATTTTTTATTAAAAATTGATCAAGACAAAGAATATTTATCTTCTTTTTAAGGTAAAGCGTACTAAATCGTACCCTTTTATTTTATTTGAAACCCGAGTTCTGATTTGAAATAATCATAAGTCATTGTTTTGAGCAAACTTTTGAAAAGTTATTGAAAAAGTTTGCTCGAAACAAGAAGATTTCTCTTATTTTGAAGATAAAGCGCATTGAATGGTACACTTTTCTTTTATTTGAATACCGAGTTCTGATCGAAAATAATCAAAAGTCATTTTGATGAGCAAACTTTTAAAAGATTTTGAAAATCTTTTTGATATATTTGAATAAATTTTTCTCAAAAACAAGAAGATTTCTCTTCTTTTAAAGGTAAAGCACACTGAAACGTACACTTTCCTTTTATTTGAAGACCAGGTTGTAATATGATATTTGATTACAAACCATTGACTTGAGCTACAAAACTTTGAATGTTTTGATTGAATAGCTCAAGACCAAAAAAATTTCTCTTTTTGTTGTTAAGGATAAATGCACTGAAGCGTACATTTTCCTGTTATTTTAGGCACGAGTTGTAATCTGACATTTGATTACAAACCATTATTACATCGAATTAGACAACAACCTTTGTATCCCATTTAAGCACGGTGCTAACGGGTTTTCCAAGTTTTGAAAACCAATTGAAAGTTATGTCAAGTCGATGTAGAGATGTTGAATTCCAACGAGGAGTAGAAACCGGTGTTTCATTTGAAAACAACTCCTGTGAAATCAACGAAGATTTAAAATTCCTTTTGATTTTCCATTGACTATTAAAACTTTGTGTTTCTAGAGGAGTTTTAAATCTTGTTGACAAAGAATATTTCCATTTCTTATTAACATTTGATGTAACATTCTGAAAATTTGTTTTTGAACCATTTGAATATCTTTCACTATTTTTGTTTTTCAAAGCCGAGTCATTCTTGTTTTGCATCAAAAGCATTTCTGTTTTGGAATATTTCAAAGAGTTTGAACGACTTTGCTTTGGTCTCCACACTTGTCTTACCGGTGTACAACGAGAGTGTAAAGTTACAAAAACTTGATTCTTGTCTTTTAAAGCACTTATCTTAAAAACCACTTTAGAATTAGGTGTTTAAAAGTTTGAGATTTTTTAGAAGACCTCCACACTTGTTTTACCGGTGTAAAATGAGAGTGTGATGTTTCAAACGATTGATTCTTTGTATTTGAAGCACTTGTCTTAAAATCATTTTGAGAAGTAGATGTTTCAATAGTTTGAGATTTCTTAGAAAACTTTCTACCTTTTTGCAAAGAATAGGTTGTAAACTGAGACACCCTTCTTGAGAATGGTTTGGAGAATTCACCCGTGTGAACCTTTTCCATAACACTTACTTTAGGTTTTGAATAATTTGAAACTTCGATTTTCCTTTTTGTTCGGTTAAGAGAATCAAACTTTACATTTAAAGCATTATATGAAGTTATCAACTCATGGTATTCTTTTTGACAAGAACAAAGATCTTGTGATGCCAATTTTGATTCTAAAGATGCAATTCGTTTCAAAAGATGATCTTTTTTATTTTTAGGCAAAAATTGTGCAGTGACTGGTTTTGACAAATCCTTTTGCACAAAAACTTTGGGAGTAAACCATGATTCTAAATTTGAGAGTTTATCAAAAGTTTATCAGCAGGTGGTTTTCCCAAAATAGAAAGTTTATCAAACTTAGTTTCCATAGAATTCCCTTTTAGATTTTCAATTTGAGTCCTTAAATGATTAATTTCTTTAAAAAGTTAATCATTTTCAGCTTTAGAATCATCAACCTTACTAGCTAATTGTCATTCGAGAACAACTTTTGAATTTTCAAGTTTTTTGAAATACCCTTCGAACTTTGCTATTATGTTCGACAATTCAAGCTTGACATCATCAACATCTTTTTTCTGTTTAGTTAAAATCTTTTCAAGCTCATCAATCTTTGTTTGAAGCTCACATATTGCCATTTCAAAAATATTCTCCCCTGATTCCTTTTCAAGTTCAAAAATTTGACCCTCAGCAGTTGAACATGAAGAGGAATCATCTTTACTCAAAATGTGATCAATCACGAATTCAGACAATGTAGACCTTAAATTTTCATTCTCATTTTGTGTTACGTTTGAACTTTGTGTCTTAACTCGTGACTTTTTAATTGAATCAAACAAGTTTTTGTAAACCAACTTCAAGTGTTCATTCTTTTAATTGATGAAGCCACTTGATGTTCTAACTCGATGATTTGAGTTTGAATTTTATCCATATCGGCCTTAATTTTAACTTCATCACATTGATTAGTCTCAACCCTTGAACTTTGAATTGACTCAAACAAATCTTTATAAGTTTGCTTCAAATGTGCATTTTCAATTATTAATGATGCCAAAAAGTTCTCATTTTCTTCCTACAATGTTTTCAAAGAACTATTTTCTTGCGTTTTATGTTGAAGTATTATTTCAAAAGCAATACTTTGTGCCTCCAGTTTTGAAAAATCCTTTTGTAACTTTGCAATGGTCTTTTTGAGACAATCATTTTCAGACTCAAGAGTTTGGTGTAATGATTCAGTTGTTTTATTCTCAATTACAGAAGCAAGCAAAGGGCGTTTGTTTAGACATTGTACAACATCGTGGTTAACCCCTCCGTCATCAATGAATTTAGGTTGCTCAACATGTTGTCTGTCATTAGCAAACACATTGCATGAAGTAGTAGATTGTACCTCATTCATTGGCTCTGGTTCATTGGAGAGTCTAACATCTGCACCTTCAGCCCTCCTATCATTCCGTGATCTACTGCTTTCATTTTGCTTTTCTGATTGTGACCCGCTTCTTTCATTGACAACCAAACCAACATCACATTTATCCTTAACCATATTAATCATTTTCTATTGCGTCTGCATCATTTCTTCATTTTCCCTTCGATCACACGATCTTTTATATAATCATATTTCAACAATGGCCTTCTTAATTGAATCCATTTTGCTGATTAAGATATTTTGGAACACTTGAGCATCACATAGAGTGTATTCGGTAAAGAACTTGTTTGCCATTTGATCATCATAATCCATAGAGATCTTGTTATTTATAAACTAATAAAACTGATTCTTGAACACCTTGAAGACAACCATGGTTATTTCCTCATTAATTTCTTCTTCATTAAGTTGCTTTTCTAATTTATCCATGTTGAAGAACAACCTTGGTGTGAAATACTCAACCTCTTCTCCAAATAATGACAAAA
>BQNB010026082.1:0-22496 GCA_026074375.1 Tanacetum coccineum
TTGTGTTAGTTTTGTGAGTGAAATTATCACAAAACCCACATAAACTTGTGCTTCTTTAATTGTAGACGTGGCTCTTCTTTAATGAATCCTTTGATTAAAGACTGATTTGACCCTGGGTTTGTGATGTAGACCTCTTGAATTGACTTAAGCACCCTCTAATTTTGATTTGCCCTTTGTTTTACCATGGAGGTGAAAATGGGAGAGACGATGAATAGTAAAAATGGTTCCCGCTTCTTTTTCGACAGTTAAAACTGTTGGAGTTTGGGAATTTAACACATTTGGCCCCTCTCTTTCATTTCTTCTTTTTAAGTTATAAAGAACTTTCGAAGATAGCAAGATTGGCCCTTGTAGATGAAAATTGGCTAAGGCTTTGGTCTTTTGGGGCTTCGGCTTTGTACTCTTTTGATTCTCGTGTCCGTGTTTGCTTGCTTTTGACTGTTTTCTTATGATTTTTGATTTATCCGTACCTGCACACATAAAACACAAATAAAAGCATATTTTTGCCATTTTTGGTCTGTTTTGGGTTTAATTGGGTTATTTTAAGTATAAATGGATATGTGTATTTTACACTTATCAAAATTCCCCAAACTAAACGATTGCGTGTCCTCACGCAATATCACATGCCTTATAACCAAATACCTCGAAAAATTTCCAAACTAAACCTTTGAAAAGTAGCAAAGATTTTTGTTTGAGAGAGATAAGAGATCACAAGTTATAAAACACCCGACTTCCCATTTTCAAAGATTTTTCTCTTTTTATGGTTTTTCTTGATAATTAACTACAACTTATTTGTGTTGACATAATGTATTGTTTTCATTACCACATTGGTAACTTTGAGGATCATAGAACAAAAAGCACAATTAAGTGTCTAAAAGATAACTTCATCATCCCCGATTTTTCACTTTTCCCATGCTAAGCTTAAAAATAAGATCACTGCTAATTACGAACTACGATGCTAAGACTACTTATAATTACAACTTGTGAATTCCTCTTCCCGACATAAATCATAAATTTAGGCGTGTGTGTTCAAATTAATTTAAACCATTAAATCCACATATTAGATAGTTGAAATCCGACCAAGCTTTACACATGGGCCTTTTGGGCTAATATGTTAATCACTTAGAAGAATCACAACTCAAAGCAAACAAAAACCTATCTCCCGTAGTAAGACTTCGTTGGTTCACTGTACCCATAATATGACTTTATTTCTCTAGCAATACCCACCGTCATCGGGTATGTGTTATGGCTTTTTGACACCCCATCCGGAGAATACTAATCGAAACGTATGAACTTCCGATGAAAAAGCCTTGTAGACTTTTGCAAACCTTAGTTCAAAAGAATACCTTGGTTTTAGAAAATGAAACTTTTACTATTTATTTTCTAACTTTGCAACATTATTATTTATTATTCACATTATTAGGCTAGGAATTGGTATCACTTTTCTTTCAACGACATCGGGCCATGCCTCCGACAAGAAGCTAGCGTATCTTTTATTGATACCAATCCCATAAAATATATACATCCTCCACCCTTTCTTTCGATGTCACATCGGGAGCGAACCGACAAATGCCCATGTACTTTATTACGATGGAGTTTGTATATTAATTATTAACACTAAGGATTTATAACTTGCATCCTTTTTATTCACCAACTACTTTTTTAGATTTTTTTTAAATACATTATTTTTGCAAATAGAAAAATTTCGTTTTAGAAAACCAAAGTATAAACTTGAACTAAAATTCTTATTTACCAACGATATTTGACTTCATCATTGATAAAGCTTTTTCTCTGAATATGTTGATTAGACTTTTAAGAGTAAAACTCTAATTTGTAAAAATTAAAGAGAACACGTATAATTAATCATTTTAAGAACTCCGGGGAAGAAAAATCACAAGTTATTCTTATAAGCCTTTAAGTTTTCCAAATAAACTTTGTTTAGCATCCTAATTCGTAACCAACACTATCATCTCTTATTCTTTGCAATTTAAAATCTCTAATAAAGAAATTAGCAAATACTTAGCCTATATAAAATCCAACTCGGCATATTTAAAATCTACTTGAGATTAGCACAAGTTTTCATTTACTAATGATTTCAAGTCTAGCATGTTTAAAGTCTACATGAGACTAGCACAAACTATCATCATTAATTGTTAAGGGAGAAAGCTAGAACTCTACACGTTCGATCGGGTCAAAAATTACTTTTTATTCTTACCAACGGAAAACCTACATTTGTGTCTTAACATTTTTTTTTATATGACAATTAAGAACTTAAAAATTTAAAATTTTTGCTATTTTTGTGGGAAAACGGGTACGTGAGAACAAAACAATAAGCATCGTACATAAATCGATAGTTTCCCTTCCCAAACTAAAACGATACATTGTCCTCAATGTTTAAAGTCGGGTTTCTACGAAAATCTAAGTCGTTTATGAAGTATGCAAAGATAAACGTGACATTCGATACATGATGGAAAGGATATCGGATCTCCCCAAACTAATTCAACAAGGATGAGAAACTCGAGTTTTTTAGTAGAACGGGGTGATGAAAAATCAACCGGACACGAGAAGTCTTTAGGGAAATTGTTGGATTAATCATACAAAAATCACAACAAATCAAAGCAACAAACATCGAGGGAAATCGGAAAAAGAAGAACAAGCACTCTCTCACACAAACAACATTAGATAAGAAAATTAGAAAAGAATAATAGAAAGGATATGCATGGGGAGGTGAACTCCATAAAGTGGCTTGTTTTTGTTCACCGTGCGCAAAGCTCGAACTACGGATCCATTGAATTTAGTTGTCCTTAGGGAAAGTCTGGAGATCTGGGATAACCAATGGTGGTGTTCCCTCCATAGTAATGCTTATGACGGTGGCAGTTGGACTTTGAATTCGAAACACATCGGCATGTGGATCAACTTGGCAGTGCCCATAAGGATAAACTTCGGTGATTGTAAAAGGTCACGGACCATCGGGATTTGAGCCTTTTCGGAGATAATCTTTATATCGGGAGTTAAAAAGCATCGACTTGATCACCAACATTGAAGATCTCGATTCTTTATTCTTAGAAATCGTGTAGCTTCTATGCTTCTCCTATGTAGATTAACCGAATTTCATAAAGCTTGATCACGAAGCTCGCTAAGTTCATTGAGTTGAAGTCTTTCGATTGATCGCCCAGCGTGGTTTTTAAATCGAAGTTGGCATGCTTTAAGAGCAATATGCCTTCTGTTCTAGTTCGAGGGTAGTTGACTCGCTTTATCCTGACTAACTTGTACATAGTACATACAATTGGAGTTTGTAAGCGGCTTAAAAGCCATATGCATAATCTTAACTTGTTCTGACCATGAGGCACAGTTTTTCCTACCGTCTCTCCAAAATTCTTTTGAGGGACCCCGTTTCGTGACTTCAACTGCTACTCGTTTGAAGGGTGGTAAGGAGTGAAAGACGATGGGGTGACACCATATTTAGACATAACTTTATCAAATTTGTCGTTACAAAAATAGGTCCTACGATCGCTTATGATTGCTCTCGGAGCACCGAATCGGGAGAAAAGGGATTTTAAGAACTTAACAACTACTCTAGCATCGTTGGTGGGGAGCGCCTTTGCTTCAACCCATTTAGAAAGATAATCGACGGCTACCAGAATATATTTGTTACCTCTAGACGACGGAAAAGGTCCCATAAAATCGATACCCCAAACATCGAAAATTTCACAAACTTGGATTGCATTTTTGAGCATT
Organism: Tanacetum coccineum; assembly: GCA_026074375.1. NCBI lineage: Eukaryota > Viridiplantae > Streptophyta > Magnoliopsida > Asterales > Asteraceae > Tanacetum > Tanacetum coccineum. The sequence continues at coordinate 3,736 of BQNB010026082.1, forward strand.
CTACATACTCGTTGAGAGATTTTGCCTTGGTCTTTGACATGCATCACAAGACGTATAATTAATCGTAGAATCCTTATAAATCGTAGGCCAATAAAAAACCGGCGTTTGTTAAATACTTTCTGAGCGGTGATGTGGGCACTGTTGATGGCCCCCAGAGGGTCCTCCTTCATGGCAAGTTGTGAATTTCAAGAGCTTCTTGGCCAAATACACATCTACGGATGATTTGGTCCGCACATGTTTACTAAAGAGATAAGGATCATCCCAAAAGTAATGCTTTATTTCTTGAAAAAACTTCTTCTTTTATTGGGTTGATCATTTTCTTTGATAAGAAAATTGCCCGCGATATGGTAATTTTATATATCGGCAAAACCACGGGATATTTTGGGTCATCATGAGAAGTCACCATATTCAATGTTTCAGAGGAAAAGTTTCATTAATATCTTAGGATAAAAAACATTTTCATACGGGTTTTCAAGACGAGAGAGGTGATCGGCTGCATAGGTTTTTAGCTCCATTGGTTATCGATAAACTTTGAATTCAATTCCAAGAAGTCAAGGACCCATCTAACGCATCGTGCTTTGGGTTATTTTTTTGTTACATAAGGTTATTACTATTGCGGAATGGTCTGTGTAAAGACACTCTTGTTCATGATTAGAATATGACGAAACTTCTCAAATGCGGGTAAACAACTGCAAGCATTTCTTCTCTCGGTTGTTGTGTAGTGTTGATTCTGCTTCGGTCCTAGTCTTACTTGCATAATGAATTTGGTCGGAAATGTTTCATTAATTCTTGTTGTCCTTAAGACCGCACCTATTGCATAAACACTGCATCGCACATATTTCAAAAAGGTTGGTCCCAATTCGGAGCAATGAGAGTTGGAGCTTCGGTTAAAATCTTTTTCAATGTTTGAAGGCAAGAATGCAATCTTCGAGAAAATTCGAATGGAGTGTTCTTCTCTAGAGATGGGTTATGGGTCCGAGAAGATTTTTGAAATGTCTTTGATAAAATCTTCGATAGAATCCAGAATGCCCGAGGAAAATTCGAATTCCTCCTTCTAACGGTTTGTTGGATGAGGAAGATTAGAAATTACTCATCTTTGGCCTTATCGACATTCAATTCTTTTTCTAGAGATCTTATGTCCTAAACAATGACTTCTTTAACCATGATAATGGATCTTTTCCCAATTTAGTGCTAATGTGGTGTCTTTCAACTTTTTTTAAGCCATTTTGTCTAAATTAGCAAGTCACGAGGGGAAAAAAGAATCTCCAAAAACTAAAAATCGTTCCATAAAAACTTCCATTCGTTTTTTCTATCATGTCGTGAAAAATGGCCATCATTCAACGTTGGATGTTTTCCGGGTGCATTGCACAAACCGAACAATGGCATACGACGGTTACGCGAATGTTCCGTATATGGGCCGTGAAATGTAGTTTTTTCTTGGATCTTTAGGTTCCAATTAGGATTTGAAAATACCCTGAAATACCATCTAAAAAACAATAAATATTCGTTGCCGTGCTAATCGCTCTACATTTGTCATGAATGGTAATGGAAAAGGTCTTTACAATGTTGCTTCGTTTAACTTTCGTAATCGATGCAAACTCTCAATCCCGTTATATCTTGTAGGCACATCTCATTTTTTCGTTTGTGACAACGGTTTCATACCACCTTTTTTAGGAATACAATGGGGACCAGACTAAACCTATGGTGGACTATCAGAGATTGGATAAAATCAATCCCGCGTCAGAAGTTTTTTCTACTTCCTTTCTTGATGACGTCGTGGGATTTTAGGGTTAACCTCCTTTGCTGTTGGACTGATGGTTCGTAATCATCTTCTAAAGGATTTTGTGGAGAGCAAAAAAACTCTGGGGGATCTATGCCTCGGATATCATAAAGTTTCCAATGCCAATTGCTTGTTTTCGGTTTTTTAGAACGTTAATGAGTGAGGTCTTTTCATCTTGGCTCAAATCTTTTGAAATTATGACTGGAAGCTTGTTATTTTCCTCTAAGAACGCATACTCGAGATGCGGAGGTAACTCTTTAAGTTCGACTTCGGGAAGTTCAACTTTTGGTTCATAAGAAGTAGCATATTCGAGTGAAGACTTCTGTGGTTCAACAACTTTAAGATCTTTTTGAATTTCGGGTGAATAATCTCCTTGATTTGGTGAAGGTAATGGATCATTGTTGAGAAGTGCCTCGAGAATGAGAATGTCACCCTCGGGATCATAGTACGTAGCATCAATTTCCGTTGAAATTTGCTCGTCATCGATAGCTATGAAAGCATCGGCTTCTTCAAAGAGTAGAAAATCACTTTCATCAAAAGGAGTGAGTGTCGGAGATGAAGTGGAAACAATCGGATCGTAGTACGGAGAAGGATTGTTGTAAGCAACGGAATCGGAAAATCCAAGTACTTCTTGTGAATAAATTTCACAAGTGACATCGATTAGATCAACCTTCTTCAATGATTCGAGATTGTTGTATGAAATGGGATGGTGCATCTCCACATTGTTAAGGGTTAGCGATTTGATTATCATTCCTAACAGTAATTCTCTTCGTTAAATCGATTAAAGCATGAGCCGTCCTAAGAAAGGGTCGCCCAAGTATTAACGGTACTCGAGGATCGCTATTTTAAAATCAAGAAACCACAAAAAGTCGGCGGGAACAGTAAAACTTCCCTACTGTGACAAAAACATTTTCTGCTAACCACCGGTTGGTTTGGAAAATTGTGCAAACGGTCGGTCTAATTCTAATTACCTTTTTTGTTTCAGGTTAGGTCCCGGGAGTTGAGCTTTTTCCAAATGGATAAAGGCATGAGTTTTATACTAGCACCTTAAATCGACAAGGGCTAAGTAACTAATCGAACTATGAAAAATCACATGGAATGAGAAATTCGACTTGGGTTGTCACCTACTTTTCTGGAAGCTTTTTTAGGACAACGCACTACTAGGTTTCATGAACGGTGTTTTGGTTAACTAATTAACTTTGTCTTTGTTAATTATGCATCTTTTTGAACTTTGACACAAAACTTTGGACATATGGAATGAGAGCTCGCAAAACTAATCTCAAAAATGAAGGTTTCGAAAGATTACATAAACTTTGAAGAAGAATGTCATCTTTTTCACGAATCTTTTGTTTGTGAGTCTCGTCGGGGTAAGGTAAATTTGTTTGGTTTTTGTTAGCAATGAAAGACGGTTCTTCGGGTTGTTTCTTTGTCTTGGTTTGTTCTTGGACCAATGGAGGACGGTTGGATGTCTTCGGTCGCTCGGTAGCTCCGTATCCTTTGTCACCTCACTTTCCTTTTCCACCACCGGCGGTGGAATCGGAGGTCCATCGTATGAAACACCACTACGAGTTGTAATTGCCTTGGCTTCGTTCCTTGGGTTTGGAATGGTATTGCTTGGTAAAGAACTTGAACTTGAAGGTTGGTTGCTATGATAACTTTGCATGAAACTGAGCATCATTTTCTGAAAATCATCTTGCTTCTTTTGAGAATCATTGTAAACTCTTTGAAAATCATTTTGGTTTCTTTGAAAATTATCCAACTTCATTTGCAAGTTATTCATATTCGCATCATTTGCTTTAGCATAACTTTCAAAATCCGTTTTAGATACTCCTTGAGTTTGTGAAACGGGAGGTAAAGCTTGATTAATCAAAGGTTGATTTGTTGGTGGCTCCTTGATTGTTAGGACGGTTTTGGTTAAAATTTGTTCCACGATTTTGATTCGAATTGAAATTGTTTCCTTGGTAACGGTTTTGGTTGTTTTGAACATTTGGTTGATTGAAACCCGGTGGTCTCATTTGACTTGCCAAATTGGAAGGTTGGTTTCTTTGGAGAAAATTGCCAACGGCTGCGGTTTGTTGAAATTGTTGGATGTTATCATGAAAAACGGGAAAATCGTTCCCTCCTCGAGTTAACGGACAAATGGTTGTTATAATTGTGATTCGATCCAAAATTAAAACACATACTTCCTCAACCGCTTTGACGGGTGCGGGAGTAGTAACAACTAAAGCTTTCATTTCATTCATCATTTGTTTCATCTTGATAGTCATCTTATCCTCGAGAGAAGCGGCTATTTGTTGCATATCGAAAGAATTATTAGAAGGTGAAGAATTAGAAAGAGGAGCATCCGTACTCACTCTTGAATCACTAGTCGACTCTTGAGTAAGAATTTTGACTTGCTTTTCATTAATCGCTAACTAAACCTTCTTGAGGCATCTTGTCTAAGAAATTGCCACCCGCAGCGGGAATCTAAGGCATCTTGATCGTTGGAATTCAAAGAATTGTAAAAGTTTATCGAGTTGGTGTAGTTCGTGAAGCCATGGTGGACGGACATTGACGAAGGAGTCCTTTAAAACGTTCCCATGCTTCGTTAAAGGTTTCGTTGGGTTCTTGGAAAAAATTGGTGATTTTGTTTCGGAGATAAGTTGTTTTCGATGGTGGGAAGAATTGGTTTATGAATTTTGAAACAAGGTCGTCCCATGTGAGAATTGATCTAGGAGGTTCCTTGTCTAACCAATCTCGGGCTTCACCGTCTAGAGAAAAAGGAAAAAGCAAAAGCTTTACCGAAGTGTTCGGAACTTCGGGATGTCTAAACGTTGAAGTGACCTTGTTAAAAAATCGAAGGTGATTGTGAGGGTCTTGTCTACCCGTAAACTTATTACTTTGCACAAGATTGATTAAAGGTTGCTTAAGCTCGAAATTGTTAGCATTGATCGGTGGAACAACTATAGCATCTTCATACCCTTCGATGGGTGCTTGTAACATTTGGGCCATCGTTCGATTGTCGGCCATTGGAACAACGTTTTGTTCAACAATTGGTTCTTCTAAATCAAAATTTTCAACAACAACCGGAAGAGTTTGTTGTTGTCGACGTCTTCGAGATTGCGAACGAGTGCGCATAAAAAGGAAAACTAAAAATCAAAAAGCAAGCCAAAACTTTTACAATAATTATTTTTTTTAACAATGAATTTTTACGGTTGCACGAAAAAGACTTAAACCAAATAATCAATATTTCACGGTAGCTCTTGAAAATTGCGTTTTCAAGGTGAGAGAGCCATTTACTTCGTAGAGACACCAAATGGCAAGTGTTAAATCTGTAGTTCGATTTGGGACCAAACAAGTTTCACCGGGAATTGAAAATGATAACACCTCCGTTGAGAATGTTATATTTTGGTATTTTTACCAATTGGTGATTTTTATTTCTTAATTAAAAAAGGACAATTTTTTTATTTTTATTTTTTCTATTTTTTTTTCTTTTACTTTTTTTTTATCTTTTACTTATACTAAAAAGAAAAGGAAAATATTTTTTTTTTTTACTTTTTATTTTTTATGATTTTTGAATTATAAAACAAAAATGAAACTTTCGAGGGTGAAAGGATCTTCAAACCAAATCAACAAACACAAAACGTAGGAATCTTAAACACTAGTCCCCGGCAACGGCGCCAAAAACTTGGTAGCAAGTTTTAACACACGTAAAATATATATAAAATATAATACTTTAAAAGAGTAATTAAGAAAATTACCAAGTTACCCTTGATAAAATTCACTCTCAAAAATATATATAATATAATATATAATACGTATATTAAACCGGGGGGGAAAGTATGATTCACAGGGGTGTTCCCCAAGATAGTGAAATTGGAAACCTGTTTAAGTTTTGGATTCTTGATTTGAATAAAGCAAGATAATTTTTTTTGATATTCATATATCTACTAAATAAAAGCAATTTAAACAATTAAACAAATACGGTAAAATAATAAAACGCGACTAATAAGTAAATAAACTAAAATTAACCCCTAAAAATGTAAACTAAAATTCTAAACCTAAGATAGGATAAAAGAAAATTTTAGGAAAAAGAAAAACTATTTTTGGCTTTTTAGATTAAAAGATATGATTTTTCTAAAACTTAAACTACTTAAAAACTATAAAAATAATAAATCTATTAAAAATAAAAATCCTAAAAATTTTATAAAAATTATACTAAATAAAGAAAAAGTGCAGGAATTTTATAAAAATAAAAGCCCTAATTTTTTTACTTTTTATTAAAGACTAATTAAACTAATTAAAACCTAACCCTAATTATTAATTAAGACTAAATAAAACTAATTAATTAACTAAACTAGGGACTAATGGTGCAAAAGGGAAAAGGACTAACTGAGCTAAAGTAACTAACGGGCAAGGACTAACTAAGACACAAATAAAATTTGAAAGTTACACAAACAGTCCCTGAGGCCCAACCCGATAATAACCTAAGTCCAATTATAAGCTCAAATTTTAAAAGTGCTTATCATCAAAAACTTAAAAGAGCAAAGTTGTAAAGGAAGCTAGTAGGAACAAAATTAATAAAAGCTACTAGGGCTGAAATTAACAAATAAGCTCAATAAGAGCTTATTTTTGACTGACCTCAGAAAGGAGGCTTAACCCTTGGTTTTAGAAAATAAGCTGTAAAAAACTCAAAATAAGTTCAAAATGTAAAAGGAAAGAAGTTCTAATGAGCTTATGATATGCTTATTCTATAAATGAAAAGAAGTAAAGGCTTAATCTACTTTTAATCTACTGAAATTGATCATGAACTAAGCAAACTCAGAAAAAGCACTTAATACCTCAAAAACCAAATGAGCTAAAATGCTTAAAATACCAAAATAGAAGCTGAGCTTTTAAAAACTTAATAACCTACCTCTAGACTAGGATTCCAAATCATAAAAACAGTTACTACAACTTAAAATTTAAAACTTAAAGGCTAACTTCTATTACTACTGTTTTTGGCTTTTTTGAAATTTTAATGACTTTTGATAGCAAAATAAGCTATGTAAATAAGCTAGAAAATGAAATTTAAGTCCTAATCTGTATTAAGCTATACCTAGTCTATAAAATACTAAAAGAAGAGCTATTAAACCCTAACTTTGCTGGCTTAATTTGGGGCTTAAGTATCAGCAGTACTAACTTTTGTTAGTACTGCTAGTGTAATTGGAAATACCACAAAGACTAAAAGTGCAGGCTAACCTAGTTACTACCACTACCTTAAACACACTCAAATTGTGTGTATAACACTATGCAAGCAAAATCCAAGCCTTAAGGGCTTTGGATCATAAATTTCACAAGTGAAATTTAGATAAAATGTACCCTGGTGCAGGATCACCTATAATAAGCCATAACTTTTGGTATTTTGAAATCTAACTTATAAAAACATGAGAAGTAACAAATATTTCTAAATCAAACTCAGCCTTAAAAAATGATTTTGAACACTCACTTTGACTTTTTGAAGTCAAAATAGCTTAAACCAAACACCCCTTTATCATTTTGACAGGTTTTAGTTAAAGCTTATATTGCAAATCTAATTAACAAGTAGTGAATACCAGATAAAAACTAGCTTAAATCTACCCTAACAAACATGAACCAATAACTGAAATAGAATTAATCTAAGATTTAAGCTATTCCTACTATTTTTTTTGGTTTTTAAGGTTTTTAAGACAAATATATGTAAATCTACGGTTCAAACTAAGAAAGCTAAAAACAGATTAATAACTATGATGATTAAGCTATATAAAACTTAAATAAGCACTAATAAGCAAAGAGATTAAGCAAATAAACAATATTAAGCATATAAACTATAACTAAGCAATTTAAACTGAAATTAGAGAAAAAAATGAAAAGAGAAACTTACTTGAACCTTTAGCTAAACAAAAGGGACCAATAAAGGCAGCTACAAGCTCCCTAGCTTATTAGATAAGCTAGGGTAAAAGTCCATGGGATCTCTTCCAAGTTAAGGATTCCTTCCAAAAAGCTATATCAATTGATCCGTATAAATGCTCAAGTTAAAACTGTTTTAAGGTTTAGGTAATATTAATACTGAATTAAAATAAGCTCTATTTCAGCTTATAGACTGAAAGAGCTTAAAATGAGCTTATTAGCTTATTGAGACAATTTGGCTTATTAAGAGAGCTTTTGAATAAAAAGAAAAGAGAGCTTATAAATGACTTAAACTAAATTTCATTAATGAAAATTACTGATTACATTACTTAAAAAGGAGATTACAAAATATTTTAAGGAAAATTACATTTAAGAAAAATACGAAATTAAACTAGACTAAAAGCTACTAAAAAAAACTCTCCATTGTGTGTGTGAGGTGAGGCCTATTTATAGGTGCTGAAAGAAGCTTCTAGGATCTCTTGCCCTGCTCTCCAATCTTTCAATCTCAGCCAATCATTTCTTCAATCATTTGAGCTTTAATTGTGGCCGTTTGATCATTGTGTGGACACCTGAAGATTGCCAGCTTGTCATTCCCTTTTTGATGTCATTGTGCTTCTTTTGTGAGTGTTTTAGCACAAAAACCCACATTCCATTGTGCTTTCTCCATTGACGTGGCATTCTTCCTTAGGGATTGGACCAATCAGAGATGGGGAGTGACGTTTCTTACTGCCAAGGTGTACTTGGACACCTAAATTGTCCTTTGTACCCTCTAATTGTGAAAACCCCTTTGTTTTGAGTTAAGGGTACGTTTGGGAAGACGATGAACAGTAACACGATTTTACCCGCCCTTTTTCTAACTGAAAAGGGTAAATCGGTTTGAAGTTTGGGGAGTTGGCAATTTTAGTCCTTGTGTTTGGATCCTTCTTTTTCTAGTTATAAACTAGTTTCAGTAATTGCCAAACTGGCCCTTGTGGTTAATGAAAAGGGAAATGGGCTAGGGTTTTGGGCTTTTGGCTTTTCTGGCTTCGGCTTTGTACTCTTCTGATTCTCGTGTCCGCGCTTGCTCGTTTTTGACTGTTTTCTTGTGATTTCTGATATATCAGCTTGTTGATTAGAAATTCAATTCTTTCTCGGCCAAGCGCTTTAGTGAAGATGTCCGCCAATTGATACTCCGTATTGACAAAGTAAAGTTCGATCACACCATTTTCCACATGCTCCTTGATGAAGTGAAACCTGATGTCTATATGCTTGGATCTGGAATGTTGAACGTTGTTGCAGCATAAGGCAATAGCGCTTTTGTTATCACAGAACATTAGAATTTTATTGAATCCAAAGCCATAGTTGGTAAGTTGTGATCTCATCCAAAGGACTTGAGCACAAAAACCGGACAAAGCAATATATTCAGCTTCCGTACTGGATATCGTAGCGCTTTTCTGCCTTTTAGATGACCAGCTCATAAGTCTATCACCCAAAAGTTATATACTGCCAGATGTGCTACGACGTGTATCTTGACAACCAGCATGATCCGCATCTGCAAATGCTGTTAGTGCAATTGAAGAATCCTTCAGATACCATAGTCCCCGATTGACGGTTCCTCTTAGATACCGAAAGATCCTTTTGACCGCATGTAAGTGCTTTTCGGTAGGCCGAGCCTGATACCGGGCACACATGCATATAGAAAATTGTAGGTCAGGTCTACTGGCTGTAAGATAAAGGAGGGTGCCAATCATGCCACGATAGTGTGACGGATCAACAGCTTTCCCTTCTTTATCCTCATCCAGTTTGGATTTCTCCACCATGGGAGTATCCACTGGGTCACAAGAATCAAAACCGTATTTCTTTAAAGATTCAAGGGCATATTTTGACTGGTTAATAAAGATGCCTCTGGGATTTTGAAAAATCTGTAGTCCTAAGAAAAATGAGATTTTGCCCATCATTGACATCTTAAATTTTGAACACATGATTTTAGCAAATAGGTCACAAAGTTCAGGTGTAGATGCAGCAAAGATAATATCATCGACATATACTTGTACCAGAAGTAATTCCTTGCCTTCCTTATGGATGAACAGAGTAGGATCCACTAAGCCTTTGGAGAAGTCTTGGGATATCAGGAACGAAGACAACATGTCATACCACGCGCGTGGAGCTTGTTTCAACCCATAAAGAGCTTTCTTTAGCTTATACACGTGATTGGGGTTATCTGGATCCACAAAACCGTCTGGCTGGCTAACATAAACCTCTTCCCGCAAATTACCATTCAGAAACGCAGTCTTGACATCCATTTGGTAGACGACCATGTTCATATGTATAACAAACCAAGAATTTTCATCAAATGCAAAAACCTATTTTACTATTATCATAATTATACGAGGAAATTTTTCGCTTTATTACATTACTTGCATTGTTAATATCTCAGGATGTCATGTAACTTACATAACTAAAGTAGACAAGCTCACGCAACCTATCTATGACAATCCTATCTTCATATATGTCAAGCAATCATCATAATATGTCAAGCAATCATCATAATATGTCAAGTCAATATCTTAACTTTAAACCGTTATCAGATGCCTCTAAACCCTAATTTCATGAAAGGGTTAACCCCTAAAATGAATGCACAAGCTACTAAAGCATATGTACAAGAAATATAATATTTCATAGATTGAAACTATAAATATTGAATTGGATCATAGGGTGTCAAAGCTTATTGCCGAGAATGAGCATTTGAAACAGACCTATAAGCAACTTGATAGGTCACATAAATCTTGAATCAATCATATCAACATGCAAGCTTAGAGAGAATGAGAGCAAATGAAGGGAAAATTCAAATATTATTTAGGAGGGAAATGAAAGTTGGTTACAAGAGCATCACCCTCTAATGAAGATTAGAGGGCTATTTATAGGCAATGGAAGGGAGGCTTCCTTTCCTTATTTTTCTATCTTGACAATACTAGTCCCTAGACTTTGGTTACTATGCTATTTCTTACTTAAAGCATAATAAACCTTATTACAAGCTATATTAAACTAAACAAAATAAAGTCTAATAATAAAACCACATAATCGACACTTTTCTTAAACCTAACACTTAGTGATGTTGCGATCTGTGCTTTCCTAGCAAGTCGGCCCAATTCTCCCAACTTGCAAGAGAGGATCTTGAACAAATTGATCCTGATGACCTAGAAGAAATGGATTTACACTGGGAGATGGCCATGCTAAAAATCAAAGCTAGAAGGTTCATCAAGAGAACAGGCAGGAAGCAGGATATAAATGGTCAAAGAATTAGATTTGACTGGTCAAAAGTGGAGTGCTACAATTGTCATAAAAATGGTCACTTTGCAAGAGAATGTAGAGCTCCAAGGAATCAGGAGAACAGAGGAAGAAAGAATGGTAAAAGAACTATCATAGTGGAAACTCCCACTGAAAATGACTTGATTGCTCAAGATAGAATTGGAGGATATGATTGGAGCTACCAAGCTAAAGAAGAGCATCCTACAAATTTTGCATTGATGGCATATACATCTTCAGGAAGTTCTTCCAATTCAGATTCTGGGGTAGATTCTTGTTCTAAAACATGTGTAAAAGCTTATGCTACTCTCAAAGAACAATATGACACTTTGAATTCTAATTACAATAAGTCTCAATTTAATTTAGTATCTTATAAAGCAGGTTTAGAGTCAGTAGAAGCTAGACTAGCTCACTATAAAAAAATGAGGATGTGTTTGAAGAGAGCATTAATGTTTTAAAACTTAAAGTTAGACTAAGAGATAATGCCTTAGTTAAATACAAAAAGAAATTGGAAAAAGCAGAAAAAGAGAGAGATAAGTTAAAACTAACATTAGAGAAGTTTCAAAATTCATCTAAATCTTTGAATAATTTGCTGAAAAGTCAAGTTAGTAACAAGTTTAAAACTGGACTAGGATATAATGCAGCTTCTTCTACTGTAGCTTCTCCTGCAGTAGAAAGTTTTGTGAATTCATCTAAGATGTTAGAAAATCAGGAGTATAATAAGTCCAAATCTGATAAGGGATATCATGCAGTTCCCCCCACCTTTTACAGGGAATTTCATACCTCGCAAACCTGATCTAACATTTATGGATGAAATAGTTAAAAAGTAAGATATATGGATGTTATACTTTGTTACACCTCAGTAATGTTAAAAGACAGTGGTCATATCTTGAGTCTGCTGGTGTTAAAAATAATGTGATGCAGTAGAACCTAAAAACTGTTAGGATGAAAGCTTTAGACCTCGAGTCATTGAAGAATTGGAATTTGATGTGATAGGGAGGTAGAATTTATTACCTATATGTTGAAAAATAATCTGTTAGACTAGCATGAAAAGATAAAATATGCTAAGTTGTTAGGGAAACACCTAAACAAAACCAACAGTATCCTAGAGGGAAACCAAAGAAACTAGAAAATCTTATGTCCAAAGACTAAGAAAGACTTAAATGTATTAATAATGCTTGTTTTGTTTGTGCGTTAGTTATGAGCATCTGCATTATGTGTGTGATAAAAAGGTTATAAGTACCCAGTATGGAATAAACTCAGTAGGTGAATCACAAGAACTTTTACTAATAGAATGACTCACCCCTCACCCTTAATAGAGATTTGTTCCACAAGGCAGTATTAACCAAGTCTGAAAAAATTAATATTGCTGGTGCAAGTGTTAATACTGTTGCCAGACCAGTTAATATGTGCTCAACCAACTGTGAATCATCCTAAGACAAATATGCAAATGCTTTATAAAAGGATATTTACAAGTCATCATAGGCATTTAACAAGTATTCTATATACAAAAACAGTTATTTTCAATACAAAAAGTTAATAAAATCAGGGTAAAAGATACTACTGCTAGGAATAGAGCAGTAGTAAGTAAAAACAATGGGAAAAGGGGTTAATGCTGTTAAGGCCTCAGCATGCTGGGTTTGGAAAACCAAAAGGAGTAGTACATCAAATACTTTCAAGAAATATTCTTACATTTATGCACGAGGCAGATCCAAGTCTATAATGGCTTAAATCCCTAAAGAGTATAATTCTCTTGTTTTATGTGCAGGGCATCCCACAGCAAAGGATAGTACAGGAAAAAAAAGGTGTATTGACAGTGGTTGTTCAAGGCACATGACTGGGAACAAATGCTTTCTATCTGAGTATGAAGATCATGATGGTGGATTGGTTTACTTTGGAGATGGCAAGGAGAATTTCTGGAAAGTTAAATCAATAACAGGAGCATTGGATTTTGATAATGTGTTACTTTTGTAAGGAGCTTAAGGTAATAACTTGTTTAAGCGTGTCACCAATATGTGACAATAAGAATAATGTTCTTTTTACTGACTCTGAATGTCCGTCTATCTGCTGACTTTAAGCTACTTGCATGAAAGTCAAGTCTGCTGAGAGTTCCAAGAAAGGATAACATTTACAGTGTTAACTAAAGAGTGTTGTTCTCACAAAGGTTTTTAACCTTGCCTCTTTCTAAGGCCACAATTGATGATTCCAAAATATGGCATAGGTGGCTTGGTCACAAACTTTAAATAACATGAAACAAACTTGTGAGGGGAAATCTTGTTAGAGGTTTGCCTTCAAAGATCTTTGAAAATAACCATTCTTGTGTTGCTTGTCAGAAAAGAAAGCAACACAAAGCCTCCTGTAAGACCAAACTTGTTAACTCAATCATCAAACCCTTACATTTGCGTTTTTTTCCCCCCATATTTTATGGATCTATTTTGGTCCTACAAATGTTATAAGAGTTTAATGACAAGTCTTATTGCCTAGGTGGCTCTGCATGGACCTTAGTAGATTTTCTTGGGTATTCTTTTTGGCCACTAAGGATGAGACTAGTAGAATATTAAAGTCCTTAATAACAGAAATAGAAAATCAACTAGACCATAAAATAAAAGTAATCAGATGTGACAATGGAATTGAGTTCAAAAATAGTGTAATGAATCATGTTAGGTGACATGAATAGGATTAAGAGGGAAATTTAGTGTTGCTAAGACTCCTAAGCAGAATGAATGTTGCTGAGAAGAGGAAATAGATCTCTGATAGAGGCTGCAAGAACTATGTTAGTTGACTCTAAGTTACAACCACCTTTTGGGCTGAAGCAGTTAATACTGCTTGCTATGTGCTAAATTGGGTCTTAGTCATTAAGCCTCATAACAAGACACCTTATGAACTTATTCGTGGAAGAACCCCATTGATAGACTTCATGAAAACCTTTTGGGTGTCCTCGATAATCACTATTAATACCCAGGACATCATCTAGGGCAAGTTTGATGGAAAAAGCTAATGAGGATTTTTTGTTGGGTACTCTGAGTTGCAGGCATGAGAGTATTTAACATGAGGACGGGATAGTTTAAGAGACCTTAACATTAGATTTCTTGAAAAGACACCTTAATGTCGACGGGAAAGGACCCAGACGGCTTTTTTTGTTGATTCTTTGACAAAAATCTATGAACTTTGTGCCAAGTGTTTGCACGAAATCAAATAATGGCTATTGCAAGGAAACTAGAGATAACATTTTGTTGTTACAGGTCAAGTGAGAAAAAAGACAGAAACCTGAACAAGAATTCATCCTATACTTTCTACACATGGTGATCCATTAATCTCTCTAGGTCATAAGGATAGTAATGAAAGATTCTGGAATGAAGTCCTACTGATAGGTTTAAATACACCATATCCGTTAACACCAGACAATTACCTAAATGGACCCAAAACATACTAAAAATCGGCAAAGATAATGTCTGGGTTTTGTGGTTTTGTGTATGCAGGTACGGAATAAGACAAAAAAAATCACAAGAAAACCGTTCAAAATACGGTCATACACCAAGCAAACGAAGAATGGTAAGGAGCTTGGGGGGGGGGGGGGTGCTTGTGCAAGCGCCAGAAGCCAAAGTCAAAAAGTCAAAGAAGTCTCAGTCAAACTATGGTCCCAACAATCAGTCCTTTAGTTTTAGAAGATTACCTCAAATGGTCCTTGAAAGTGTTATGGGCCTAAAACCCTATCAAAAACAAACATCCGGATCCAGAAGCCAATAAAGTCCAAGCACGATTACCCATTACCGGCCCAAATACCCTAAACCACTAACCTTTTATAAAAGGTCCAGGGACCGGAAGATGCAATTTTGAAAGTTGTATACACTTGGATGTGTCATTACTTTTACACTTCACAAAGAGAGGGGACTAAAGTTTGCCTTAATAAATTTTAAATTTTTTTATCCCTCTCATGTTTAAAAATAAGCTGGGAATTCCCGTTTTACTTTCACTCCAATCCCTACCTTTTTATCCATTCAGTCATATCATAGGGGCCAAAAGACAATTATGGCTTATAAGGGACAATTCAAGGTATAATGAACACGATGGCAGGGTAATTACGTCATCAAAGACTCTTATTGGTTGAGTCCTACAAAGGGAATGCCACGTTAGACATGAGAAAACACACGAGGAGTGAATTTTTATACTCGGGCTACTCACGGAACAAGCACAAGAGCATCACACGGATTGCCACTGCTGGCATTCCCGTTGTGAATCCAAGACACTTGTTCAATCGGCCAAAAATTACTCACCCAATGATTGATGGAATGTTACGGTGTTGATTGGATGGAGGCGTGTGTAGCAAGGGAAGGACTAGAAGTTTCTTACAGCATATAAATTTGTCACTCACCTTTCATCACAGGAGGATCTCTTTTTCTTTTTACACCTAGTTTTACTTTTAGGTTCTTAAGCTTTTATTTTTTTAGCTTTATTTACTTTTTAATTTAAGCAATATATCCTTTCAAATGTAATTTTCTGTCTTTAAATAATTTGTAATTTTCAGTTTTAAAGGCATTGTATTTCTCTTTGAAGTTTAATATAATCCTTATTTCTAGTTTTATAAGCTGATTTTAAGTCATAAATCTTATAAGCTCACTATTCTTATGTTACTGTTGGATATAAGCTCTTTACAAGAACCTCTCATAAGTCTCTAAGCTTATGATAGAGCATAAATTGTCTTAAATCTACTTAAATCAGAAAAATCATTAAATACCTTTAAATTTTAGACTCTATAAAGCTGTGGAAAATGGGGGAGCTTTACAATGGAAAAGAGCTTCCCATGGAATTTTACTGGCTTTTCTTAGGATATAAGCCAGAGCTTGTAGTAGTTGCTCATTTTTGAGGCTTAATTTATGCTTTGTTAGTCCTGATATCCCTTGGTTAAGTTCTTCATTTAATTTAATTGTTTTAATTTCTAGGCTTAATAGTTTATTTAGCTTTACTTATTTTGCTTTATCAGTTTCTTAAAATTTGCTTTTTAGTTGCTTATCTGTGTCTTATTTTGCTTTTATTAGTCATACTATTTTTCATCTGTTTTTAGCTTAAGTGTGTAGAACTTAGAATTTTATAATATGTCATAATTATCATTAATAAAACAAAAAAATATTAGTTTAATTTCTTTAAGTTCTTAGTTTTTGTTTTGTTTACGTGTTTGCATTAAGTAAATTAGGATGGTTATAGCGAGGGTAAGATCTACGTTATATCTGGGTATCAAGGAGATGATTACTAGTTTTCAAAATTTGATAAGACTAATGAAATCTGTCATAAGTCTTAAGGGGTGGTGTTTGGTTTTAGTGCTATTTGACCCTCAAAAGTCATTAAGTGACTTAGAGTTTTTCTAGTTGGAAGTTTAAATATTTTATAATGTTAAGGTTTTTTGAGAAGGTTTGAATCATTAGTTTTAGGTTTAAAATCTTTTTTGGCTGAAAATTCTTGTCGGTGCATCAGGGGAGATTTCTCCTTACTTTGATACTATTAAATTGATCCAAGCTCCTCAAAGGTTTGGTTTTTGGGAGTTTTGTGTTTAAAACACTAAAATCAGAGTGTGTGTACGTAGGATTTCCCTTTGGAAACCTGCATTTGTGTTGTTAACTGCTCTGGTCCAAATTGCTGATCTGCTAGTTCTAACATCAGTTAGTACTGTTGGTCTATGGTTAATCTTTCATTTATGATTATATGTGTTTTTTTAGGAATTTAGCTTTTTTTAAAATTCAGAGTAGGGTCGTTTTAGATTTTTTTTCATATTAGGTTATTTTAGTTTGTTTAAACTTTGTTTTCTCATTTTGTTTTTTAAATGTTTCAACCAAATCCTTCAAAAAAAGGGCCAACAAATAGTAGAAGATATTGGACCTTTGCTGTTTATTCCAAATAACTCTAGCTTTATAGGATTGGTATTTTATGCCAATTATGTTTGTAGCTTATCAAGTTTTGTTAATCTAGTTTTCAAACATCTCAAAGCTGTTATGTCAAAAGCTTATTGAGATGTCTAGCCTTTTGTGGCTTTTGAGTTTTTTTTTATGTACTATCTAAGTTTAGTTTTTTTTAATCTTCTATTTAGTTAGCTTAGTGTGTTTCTCTGCTCATATTGCTTTCTTTTTTAGCTTGTAGACATCTTAAGCTCTTCAGGAAGAATAGTTTTTAGATTTGGCTATCTTGAGCTTAAAATTAAAGTATCTTTGTAAGTGATTTATTCAAAAACAAGCAATTAATTCTGTAGTCAGTAGTTTCAACGTCTTAGTAGAGAGCTTATTTCTCACTTTCAGCTTATGTTGTTTTTATAAAAAGTGCTTAAAATGTGTGTTCTATAAGTCCACTTTTGTTTTCAAAAAATAAAAAAATTGCAAAAATATGGAGGGCTTTGCCAGACTTGAACCCGTGACCTCTTGCTTATATGTCCTAAGTGTTAACCAGTGTGCTTCAATAGCTCATCTGGTTAACCTTCCTTTCATTTAATTAATATAGGCAATTTCCTTTTCCTTTTTAATAATAAGAACCGGAGTTATTAATGCTTATTTAGGGTTCTTATTTGTTTAGCTTTTCATATTTTTATGTTTTTAAGTCCCTGTTAGCATTTAGGATTTTTCCTGAATTTTTAACATTTTTCCATCAAGTAGATTATTTTTAATCATTTTTCTTAGGATTTAATTTTCAAAAAATCTTAAAAAATAGAAAAAAAGTTTCAGAAAAATACAAAAAAATAGTTTTTAGCATTAGATTAAATACTTTTAGGTTTACATTCAGAAAAATCATTTTCAACACTTTTAGATTTTAATTTTCATTTTTAAGCTTTTATTTTTAATTTTAAAAATAGGATTTTAATTTTAAAAATAGTTAAAAATAGTTTTTTGAGTTTTTATGTTATTTTAGACTTTTCTAAGTTTAAAAATCATTTTTCTTAATTTTTAGGACTTTATTTGCTATTTTCTAGGATTTAATTAGATTAAACTCATTTTTAATTCATAATAAATTCAAAAAAAATATTTTTCTTTTTCTTAAAATTTTATTTAGTCTTATTTTAGGTTTAGAAATTTTGTTTGCATTTTTAGGAGTTAATTTTAATATACTTGCTTATTCGTCGCGTTTTATTTGTTTCCCGTTAATTGTTTTAAGTATTTAATTGCTTTTGTGTTCTTATTTTAATTGTTGCTTTTAATTTGTAGTTATAGATAATCAAAAATATCTTTTCTCTCATTCAAATCATCATCCAAACTAAGGCGTGGTTTCAATTTCACAAGTCGTTGGGGAAACGACCCGGGAAAGCATACTTCCCGATAAACATACGTATATTATTATTATTATATATATATTTGTATAAGAATTTTCCTAGAGGGCTACTTTGGGAATTATTCTCTATACTTTTGTGTATTAATATAATATAGTGTGTTAAAATAGTACAATCAATTTTTGGCGCCGCTGCCGGAGACTTGTGTTAAAGATTCCTTCGTTTACATTTGTTGATTTTGATTTGAAGATCCTTTCGTTTACGAAAGTTATATTTTTGTTATAAAAATCAAAAACTTAAAAAAAATTAAAAAAATTTAAAAAGTAAAAAAATATTTTTCTTTTCTTTTTAGTATAGTTATCATATAAAAAAAATCAAAAATATAAAAAATTGTCCATAAAAAATTAAAAAAATAAAATAAACAAAGTTGGTAAAAGAACACTAACAAATAATACCTTCAATTGAGGTATTATCATAAATAAGTTTCGGTGAACTTGAAAAGTTCCCAAATCGAACCAAAGATTCAAAAACTTGCCATTTGTGTCA
>BQNB010026082.1:22655-58963 GCA_026074375.1 Tanacetum coccineum
GTAAATGTGTAAAGCTTGCATTAATATTGGTCTTATATCATGAACTTGAAATAGCTAAAGCTTGCATTATGTCTTTTACGAAATTTGGTTTGTTAATCAGGACGACTTGAATAGTGTTATGACTTGATAATCGATTACTACGGGACCTTACCACAGTACAAAGAAAAGTTGCAGAATTACATGTGGAACTTCAAGGTCGTAAGGTGAAGTATGCCACTTATTAATTCAGTACGCATTTTGCATTGCATTATTACTGGATGCAGGTTTATAATCTGTCTTGTTTCAGCCAGATTTTTGGTATACAAAAAGTTAGTTGATACTTGAAAACTTGTATCAAGATGCCAAATTTTGACTTCACATCATGAAGTCTTAAGGTTATTATAGATTCTAGTTATATATTTTACCTTAAAAATTGTCGATCATGTCATATTTAAATAAATAAACTGATATTTTTTTCTTTACCGACTTCTCAGGAAGATATGAAGGTCGCTCATTTGACCCATGTGAGTGAAATGGAAAAAAAGATAGAAAGGTTAGCAAGGATCACTACTATAATGTAAGGTTTTATCAAATAAGGTAAATGTGGTTAAAATTACTCATACATGTGATATGGGTCTTTTTTGTAACTCTTTTAGTAAACATTCAAAATGAGCTATTTGACTCGTATGTTGGTGCCTCTTGCTGCAGCCTGCTTGCAATCAACACTTGGTAATTTAGCACCGATCAACTGTTGTAACTATGAGTTTACTTGATTTATTATTTAAAAGATTCTGGTGTTAGGTTAACTAGATCAAAGAATAATGCTCTAGCTTTTATAGTACATTTGGCATTTTTGACCCATTTACCTGAAAATGTGCCGGTTTTGGGTTTAATTTTTGTCTCAAGAGTCGAAAGGGATATTATTAAAGACATAACTAAAAAACGAAAGGGTCAAATCGGTTAAACTTTACGTATGAGATTTTAAAATGGATAAAATAGTGTTTGTCATTTGGTCAACCCCACCCGCACCTTTTTTTTATCTTTTTACTAGTACCAACTCATGGGAGTATGCAAATTTTTGATGTTTTGATTTAAATTGTAGTTTTAGGAGAATGTTTTACTGTTTGGATCTTGTTGACTGATATCA
Source organism: Tanacetum coccineum (assembly GCA_026074375.1). Lineage (NCBI taxonomy): Eukaryota > Viridiplantae > Streptophyta > Magnoliopsida > Asterales > Asteraceae > Tanacetum > Tanacetum coccineum. Next base: position 23,782 of record BQNB010026082.1, read on the forward strand.
GTACCATCATTTGCCCTGCAATAATAGGCGAATTAGAAATTTTAATCAATTTGGAGATATTGTTACAAGTTTCTTGTGACTTCCTAGAAGACAATGATTGTGGCATTTTGCATGAGATGAAGTATGTCTTAATATCTGATAATGAAAGTAAATCACCGGGAAAGACTGATTGTCAATGTACCTTAATGTATCTCTTATTGATTTAATTTTAACTTGTAGGATCGTGTTATAGCTTGTCTTCAACAACCAGTTCCATTAGAATATATTCCCGTGGAAGCTGAATATCACGTTAGCTACAATTTCTTTAATCTAAATACCAAATTAAACCTTGCCAACTATTTCTTTTCCAAAGATTTAAAAAATAAATAGAAAGAAATTTCTACACTTTTTCTTCGGATAAACAGAAAGATTTCTCAAAACTATTACAGAGTGCTGCAAGAGATTATGGCACCCTTGCAGCTTCCGTTTCTGATATCCATTGGACTCACAGCTTTCAGGAACCACCTTCTGTATGGAGGGTATGTTTACATATTTGATATACCTTCTGTATGGAGGGCATGCTCATAATTCGCACGAGTGAAGTTATTCTTACAAAATTTAAATAATCGTCTATTAAACATCAATATCTAATATTTTTTGCACTTCTAGTATAACAATACGCTAATAAGAGCAATGCTTATTAAATCCTTGCTCATAATTTTTACGCATGAAGATATTCTTACAAAAATAAAAGAATCGTCTATTATATATCTATATCTCATATTTTTATACTTCTAGTATAAAAAATACGCCAGTAAGGTAAAAGTTTTAATATTTTCTCATAATTTGCACGAGTGAAGATTATTCTTACAAAACTTAAATAATCGTCTATTAAACAACAATATCTTATAATTTTGAACTTTTAGTTTAAAAAATACACTTGTAAGATCAAATCTTCAATCCTTCCTTATAATTTGCACATGTGAAGATATACACTTACAAAACTTAAATAATTGTTTATTAAACATTAACATCTCATATTTTTGCACTTCTAGTATAAAAATACGCTAGTAAGATAAAAGCTTCCAATATTTGCTCATTCTTTGCACGAGTGAAAATAATCTTACAAAACTTAAATAATCGTCTCTTAAACATGAATATCTTATATTTTTACACTTATAGTATAACGAATACGTTAGTAAGATAAAAGTTTCAATATTTGCTCATAATTTCCACGAGTGAAGTTATTATTACAAAACTTAAATAATCGTCTATTAAACATGAATATCTCATATTTTTTACACTTCTAGTATAAATAATATGTTAGTAAGATAAAAGTTTCAGTATTTACTCATAATTTGCACGAGTGAAGAAATTCTTATAAATCTTAAATAATCGTCTATTAAATATAAATATCTTATAATTTTGCACTTCTAGTTTAAAAAATACACTAGTAAGATCAAATCTTCAATCATTGCTTATAATTTGCACATGTGAAGATATATTCTTACAAAACTTAAACAATCGTTTATTAAACATGAATATCTCATATTTTTGCACTTCTAGTATAAAAAATATGTTAGTAAGATGAAAGTTTCTAGTATTTGCTCATAATATGCACGAGTGAGGATATTCTTACAAAACTTAAATAATCATCTATTAAACATTTAAACATGAATATCTTATATTTTTGCACTTCTAGTATAAAAAATTTGTTACTAAGATAAAAGTTTCAATATTTGCTCATAATTTGCACAAGTGAAGATATGTTTACAAAACTTAAATAATCGTATATTAAACATCAATATCTAATATTTTCTACACTTCTAGTATAACAATACGCTAGTAAGAGGAATGCTTAAATCCTTACTCGTAATTTTCACGCACGAAGATATTCTTACAAAACTAAAAGAATCGTCTATTATATATCAATATCTCATATTTTTACACTTTTAGTATAAAAAATACGATAGTAAGATAAAAGTTTTAATATTTTCTCATAATTTGCACGAGTGAAGATTATTCTTACAAAACTTAAATAATTGTTTATTAAACATTAACATCTCATATTTTTGCACTTCTAGTATAAAAATACGCTAGTAAGATAAAAGCTTCCAATATTTGCTCATACTTTGCACGAGTGAAGATATTCGTACTAAACTTAAATAATCGTCTATTAAACATAAATATCTCATATTTTTGTACTTCTAGTATAAAGAATATGCTAGTAAGATAGAAATTTCAATATTTGCACATAATTTTCACGAGTGAAGATATTCTTGCAAAACTTAAATAATCGTCTATTAAACATCAACATCTAATATTTTAGCACTTCTAGTATAAAATACGCTAGTAAGAGCAATGCTTAAATCCTTGCTCATAATTTTTACGCATTAAGATATTCTTACAAAACTAAAAGAACAGTCTATTATATATTAATATCTCATATTTTTGCACTTCTAGTATAAAAATATACTAGTAAGATCAAAGCCTGAATCTTTGCTCATAATTTGTAACCGCGAAGATATTCATATAAAACATAAATAAACGTCTATTAAACATCAAAAATCTTCTATTTTTGCACTTCTAGTATATAAAATACGCTAGTAAGATCAAAGCTTCAATCTTTGCTCACAATTTTCACGCGCAAAGATATTTTACAAAACTTAAATAATCGTCTATTAAACATTAATATCTCCTATTTTTGCACCTGTATTAAAAAAAATACGTTAGTATGATAAAAGTTTCAATATCTGCTCATAATTAGCATGGGTGAAGATATTCTTACAAAACTTAAATAATCGTGTATTAAACAACAATATTTTATAATTTTGCACTTCTAGTTAAAAAAAATACACTAGTAAGATAAAATCTTCAATCCTTGCTCATAATTTGCACATGTGAAGATATATTCTTACAAAACTTAAATAATCGTTTATTAAACATGAATATCTCATATTTTGCACTTTTAGTATAAAAAATACGCTAGTAAGATAAAAGCTTCCAATATTTGTTCATAATTTGCACGAGTGAATTTTTACAAAACATGAATATCTCATATTTTTGCACTTCTCGTATAAAAAATACGTTAGTAAGATAAAAGTTTCAATATTTGCTCATAATTTGCACGAGTGAAGATAGTTACAAAACTTAAATTATCATTTATTAAACATCAATATCTTATAAATTTGCACTTCTCATTTAGAAAATACACTAGTAATATCAAATCTTCATTCCTTGCTCATAATTTGCACATGTGAAGATGTATATTTACAAAACTTAAATAATCGTTTAAATCATCGTGTATATCATATTTTTGCACTTCTAGTATAAAAAAATACGTTAGTAAGATAAAAGTTTTAATATTTGCTCATAATTTGCACGAGTGAAGATATGTTTACAAAACTTAATTAATCGTTTATTAAACATCAATATCTAATATTTTTGCAATTCTAGTATAACAATACGCTAGGAAGATCAAAGAATGATGCCCTGGTTTCCAAGGGTAGAGTAACCCTTAGAGCAGATTTCCATGAAAGGACGGACACTCCTTGTGTTACGGACAGGGTCGGAGCCATGTACTAGGTAGGGGGCCGTTGCCCCCGATAAACTGGCGATTTTTTTTAGTGCAAAAATTGTATTTTTATGGCCTTATTTCTAGCTTGCCCCCATCCTAAATCTCAAATTGCCCCCGATAAGGCGGCTTAAATATCAAAAAGTTATTGAAAAGCTACTAAAAGATGCTAAGAAATTGCTAAAAGCTGCTAAAAAACTGTTAAAAACTGCTAAAAAGCTGCGGTTTTTGGAGCTGTTTTCGGAGATATTTTTTTTGCCCCCTATATGCCAAGATCTTGGAAGCCCGTGGTCCAAGATTCAAAATATAATGTATATAACATATATTCAAGTAATAACCTTTTCTATAATGTATAGGAAAATACTTGGGGTTTAGCAAATACAGGGCACCATCCCTCTCCAACTAGACATTTCTTTGTGACATCAAAGTTTAACATATTTAACGTATCAAAGACAGCTTTCTCCCTTTTAACCTACAATTTATCACATTACATACACGAGTGATATCAAAGTTTAATATATGCCACTGTCAAACAAAAATATGTATATGTACAGAAAACCATGGATAAACACACCTTAAGATATTCATCCATAGTGTTAAGTGAAACCCAACTAAGTGATGAGCAACATTTCTGTGACGAATCCCAACATCCAAAGTGGTTTCCAATTCAGAGAGCCGTGAGAGAACCTGCAAAACGATAGATTCAGAAAATGGTTTCCAAGTCAGAGTCTAATACATATGACTAAGCATCTCAATATTGCACATTTCGACAATAATATAATACTTTGCATACATTCAACAACAGTTCATACAAGGAGAGAGACATCTTTTTATAGGCGAAAATACGAAGTTAATCTAACTTATATTTTTCCTCCATTAAAACACCTCTTGAGTTATTTGACTCTGCTTTGTCAAGTCCTCTGGAACAAGATAGCACTTTCCACCAAATGCTTCACAAATTTCTAGTATTTTAGTTCTTGCCTGCTCTTCGAAGAAGAAACCTACGAATACGATTTTCTCAACCTGCAAAAGAGTAACAACATTATATTCATTTTATCTTTAAATATGATCAATATATATACATACCAATTGATCAGACATGCATGATGGAAGAGGGACTCTGCCATTAATACGAGTAACATCCAATAACTACACTAACATAGAGAGAATATAGCTAGCTTTGGATCAGGTATTGAGGTCAAAAGATGGATATGGTGTGGTGTGTGTGAAGTGTGAGTAGTGATGGTGGGGGGATTATAAGGTCAAAAACAGGTCCTGGTTTACAACATGCCATTTGTTACGTACTCCATGTAGAGCTAAGTTTGTGTTAATCTGCAAACAGGACACCATTTTGCCCATTTTTTATGAAAAAGTTGACGCATTTATAAAAATTACAAAAACAATATTATTACAATCATAATCTAAATATTTGAACAGACTTGGCCAGTGATCTTTTTAACTCATTATTTGAGTCATTCGAGATCAAACACAACCCAAGTAGTAGACCCATTAATAAGCCTAATCGGATAACCTCTACACAAGCAAATGAAAGTGGTAAATAAATAGTAAGATTGAAATGGTTCATGTACATGAACCTTTTAATAATGTACCAAATATATAAAATATAATATATATGTATCTATATATATATATATATATGTATATATATATATATATATATATGTATATATATATATATATATATGTTATAAATATATAACTATATATAATATGAAAATATATAGTAAATAAACTAATATAAAATATGTATATATAGTAGAGAGAGAGAGAAGGGATGAAAAGAGGTGTAATATAGTGAATATTTTTAAACATTAGAAAGCGCACAACGCTGCCTTCTAAAAGCAGCTTTATTAAGGCTATTTATTTGTAATTGTAATTAGTTAGTATCATATAATCAATCTCAAAATGTACACGCAAATCCAAACACCCCCCAAGACTATGGATCTAAAATCTGAAACAGAATACTCACTGATCTTTAATTGGCACCAGCTGGAACCACATACAGTGGCGGACCTAGGATTTCAAAATAGGGTATGCACTCAAGTTCGGTATTTTTGAAAGGTATGCACTCTATGTATATTTCTTTTTAAAAAAAAATTTACACTAGCCCGTCGAATCGGAGGGTATGCACGTGCATACCCGTGCTATAAGCCAAGTCCGCCCCTGACCACATAGGATAGTTTCTTTTCTACCGACCAACATTGTTAGCACCAGCATCTAGCATGGCTTGGGCGGCAGTAACACTCAAATCCCCTAAACCGTTCGTCTTTTTTTTCTGATACCTTCTTACCTTTTTAGGTTTTACTGATTCTGAAGTATCATCTATATCTTCAACTTTATATTTCTGAAACTGATCTTTCCATTTAGATTTGCACACACTTCTTACGGTATATGATGGTTTCGCTTTGAGTATAGATCCCTGAGTGTTAAATTTGGAAGATTTACTCCTACTAGCTGCTTCCACAAGATCATCCAAAGGTTTCCAATCAACTTTCCGTTCCCAAGGTTTTCCACCTTCTTTTTCTTCCTGAGAAGAAGGATGGCTTGATGGTTCAGCAGTGGGAGAATTCTGCATGTTCATAGTTATACTAGTATCTCATTATTAATATAGATAGGATTCAGCAAGTAAATAGACTAATACCAACGTATAAAAAGATGGTGACATTGTCCGCACTACAAACAATAACTTAATTTTTTAACCCATTTACCTAAAATAGGTCGATAAGGGTGGTACTTTATCTCTAATGGTCATTAAGATTAAAGTTTGCCAAAGTTGAAATATTCACAAGCTCCTAAACCATGAAAATTAGATAGTTATTTTATGTAAATATTCGAAAGAAATGGATAAGAAGTGTTGTCGGGTCGACTTAACCCAACCTGAACTGTTTTGTCTCGTCGTGAAAAGGTGCCTTTTTTCACCTGGACTTATTTGTTCAGCTGCCCAGCTTGCCCATATAGCTAAAAGTGGGTCAACATAGGTTATACTTTATTTCAGATTATAACAAGAAAACCTCCTTAGTAGACCAACATTATTGGAGGAAGTTGATTCTGTTTAGAAAAAAAGCTAAAAGAAAGCTAGATTCTTGTTTTTTATAGTATTATAATTATGTTATCATTTTTTTACATTGATTGCATATCATGTTCGAAACAACAAACAAGAAGTGTTAGCAGGCCTAGGGTCATCTCAACCTGATCATAACAGTTTTTGTCGACCCGGAACCCATTTGACCTGTTATTCAACCCAGGCCATATGTGCCACCTTAAGTTAGAGCATTGATTTTGTTTACCTTCTTTGAACATGTGATTGTATCCTATTTGAAAGTCTCATGTGAACTCGAATTATCTTTCGCCATCTTCCATGGGGTCTTAACTCTTTTTGACACCTTTCTCCGCCACTGGTAACGGAATACCATTCTTATCATATATCTTGCCCCTTTCACACAATTGTTGTTGTCACTGATCTCGACTTCCAGATGTATGGTCTTTCTAGAGTGACCAATCTCCACATCTATCTTGTGAGTTGTTATCAAATGTTGCATGCTGAAGTGCCTCCTGAATCTGAAGTTAATTATAACATGATATACTAATCCCAATTAAAGAAATAATAATCCCAATTGAAGAAAGTTAAAAATCCCAATTGAAGAAACTTAATAATAGCAAATATGCATCTAAAAGTGCAGTAACAGTCGCAGCTTCCACTAATTCAACCCAGCCTTTTTTCCACCTATTCCCAACCCAGCCTATTTTCCACGACTTCTCAAAAAGGCACACATACATCAGTCACCCCAATTTTCATTTCCTAATTATATTTGTATAAAATTGCTTGTAAAACCATTTTAAGGAAAGGATTTGACTTTGAACATCAAGTAAACTACTAGACAACTATCCAAGTAAAAGATCACCTAATAAATCCAAGTCTTGATTGAATTAAAATGCGTAAAAACTTACCTTGATGTTTATAGTATCTTTAATGGCAAGAATATTCTTGCGCCCTTTGACTCTCAAATTTTCATCAACAATCATACTCCCATTGGCATCCAAGCTATCCCTCAAAATGCTATTTTCAGCCATGACGAGGCCAGTGGCTTCCCTAAGCCCAAAAAAACCCAATCTGCATTGATGGTTTCGCCCGCAGATGTTTTATACGGCTTACTTCCATATGCAACATCTGCCAAATTAATAGTTTGCTCCAGTTTAACTTCAACGTGCTTTGATTGTAGCCAATCTAATGTCTTCTTAGAAGCTTTCACTCCAAGAAATTCCAGTAGCCCGTAACCTTTATGCACTAATGTTATCTTTTTATTTGGATAATCTACTGCAATTTCTCCTGCTAGTTCTACTCTAGTGGGTCCACCTCTAACAATCAATATCGATTTGTACATCTTTAATTTTTTGGTTCTCTGTCATCAAATCCAGGCATGCATGAGCTTCAAGCATATGTCAATGCATAAGAACTAGAGGTGGCAGTTTCAACCCAATTACTTATAACGGGTCAGATAGGGGTTATGTTCTATGTCTAACGTAACAAATGTGAAAGTTTATAAAAGTGTAGTATGAAACTGGTTAAATGTTTCGAATAAGTCTAACAAGTTAAGGGGTTGCCGAAAATGTACTTTTAATGCATGAAACCTCCTAAAATCCTATATTATTCAGATAATACTTGATTTGCATTTGTAATCATATTTGACTTGCTACATATTAAAATTAGAGTAAACTGCACAAGCATTCCTATGGTTTGTCAATTTTGACACAAATCATCACTGTTATAAACCATTGGAAATAATCATCCCTAGGAGGCCAAGACGGACAAACCACATGATGACATGAATGATTTTGCATTTTACTCATAAATATACAACTGTTGGACAAAAGGACTCCAGGTGAACCCGACCCAACCCGTTTCGACATGACCAAAAATTACTCTTATTTACAAGTTACCCAACCCGCCCATTTTTCCTAATCTAGTTCAACACCATCAATTTGGAAAAAATGAAAGTGATCAATGCTTACTACGCCCACCTTTCTGTTTGAAAGAATGTTGTTTTTGCTACAAATTAGTACTATTAACATTGGAAAATTCCTAGAAAAAAATTTATTTGTAGATGATGTTACCGTCTTTAGTATCTAAAAGTGTTTGTCTTGTCCCCAATAGAAAACCTACCACAAAGCACCATTCAAATGTTCCGCAAAATCAATTCAACACATTGCAAAAAATAATCACAGTTTAGCAGCTTTAGAGTAGTTTTCTGCTTAGAAGGACGCAGAAACATGCTTATTAAAAGTTGTTATGCATTCAACACTCAGCAGTTTCAAGTAGATGCTTATTAGCGTTCTAACAATGCAATTAAAAGATTAATGCTGGCAAATGTGAAAAATGAAATTTATCTTTCGCCAATTGGAGTGAGACTTGAATAATTTAGGAGTGAAAGCTCGGTTTTTAGGATAAAAAATAGACGCAGTTAACTTTCTTGGCAAATTGTCATCTTTGCTAGTATTAAATTTCCCGTACAAATAATATAAGTTCACAAACAAATATCAGTTTCACAATAATATAAAATATGAAAGAAGAGCTAAATGCATAATGTAAATGAGTAAACGAATGATAAGGTTATCCAGGACGGTGAATCTGGACCTCTAGCTAAATAAATGCATAAGCTAATAATACAAATATAATAACCTCATATACATACACTTGAATTCTTATTAAAAAACACAATGTAAAGATATAATAAAGTGTGTAAAGAAAATAATTACCGTGAGAAGGGTCATCCGGAACAAAAGCTATATCAAGAAGAACAACACCAGGATCAATAGGAAGATAAACATACTCCCATTCAGACAAAGCATCTGAGGTTAGGTTAGTGTGACGACACCTTTTCACCGTTTGAGTAGACGAAATACGCAACGTGGTCACAAATGTTGTCAAGAATAACATCATCTAATGACTTTAATAATGACTCTTGAAACTTTTTAGATTAGCAATATCGACCTCATAAGCAGTTGCTAAAGAGGATATAGCTCATAGTGGGCAATACCTTTTTTACTAGGTCCAAGCAAAGATAATGTTTGATATCTCGTCTAATTCCTTTAGGGAGATTTTAAACCATTTCCATATCATCTTGACCTCCCATTGTGGACCATCATTGGTTCTCAAAATGACGAACTCTTTTAATCAAATTATAAGGCAATTTTTAGCGTTTTATCCACCATTCCATGTCCATGGGTCTGCATTTTTGTAGTCCTTCCCGTGAGTGCCCTCAAGAATTCCTGGTTCCATCCATTAACAAGACTCAATCATTATGAGCCAGCTACCTTACTGAAGCAAATACAATTTCAGCCTCACATACATGCTTCTCAACATCAGGTTCTTGCCACGACACTGCTTCACAACCTCATCTAAGCCTGGTTCATAGATGGGGATCTGATCTCTGTTCCAGGATGTGATACGAGGTATAGAGATATCAACAACCGCAAATTCTATATCAGGGCACTTAAGTGCTATGACAGCCATAGTTGGGCCACCAACATACCCAGCTCCAATACAACAGATCTTCACCATCTTATCATTTTCCTGCAAACCAAGATTCCAAATAAGAACTGATTCGCGTAATAGATAAATAATCATCAGCTTAAAAAGGTCCATGGATGTATCAATAAAGACCAAATATCACCATTGAATAGATTATAATAAAATTAGTCTAAAACATCAATGGTCAATCATGGTTGAAGGTAAAAATTTACAGAAACCCAAAATAGGGAAGACCCAAGCAGCCTTCCTAACCATTTTTTAAACTTAAACTATAAAGTTCAAGAAAAGGAAAGACAAAAAGTATTTTTGAGTCAACCCAACCCATTTCAGTTTTGGCCCATTTTGAGACCCACCTAATCAACCCATTTCACCACCTCAACAAAGACATAAATAAAAAACAAAGAAAAATCTCAGGAAGAGTAAGAAGAAAAGGTAAAAAAGCCCATTCTCAAGAAGTTAACCATCTTCCGCTTGTTTTTTCTTCATCTGTTGTCTGTTTTGTAGTTCCTTCTTTCTTAGTTAAGCTTCTTCCATCAACACCTCTATCTTTTCATCATACCAGAAAAATGCAGTACCTAGTTGTAACTTGGAGCAGGCATAAGTTTAGTCAAGATGGTAAAGCCTGTCTGAGACCAAATCGGAACGTTTGTATAATAGCAAGAAATTGGTTCTAAGTTCCACTCCGTTTCCTGATTGGTCTGGTCTATATATCTCATTGTATTTTCCTTGACTTTAATTTAACAACATCGTTTAATGTATACAAAATCCTTTACCACAACCATTACACTTTTGTCCTCACTATAAAAAATGGGCTTTATCAACTCCGAACCCATTCCCCTACTCTGCCATGATCCTTTAAAAATATAAAAAAACATAGAGTTAAAATACATGGCCAGAACTCTAGTTTTAGTTTCTCTTAACTTAAAGGATCATATCGCGACGAATAAACGAAGTAACACTTTTTTAATGTTATTACCTTGATACATTCTTTTCTTGTGTGGTCATTATCAACAACAACATCATCCATAAATCTGCCTATTTATATTTCTTCTGAGTTGGCCTGCAAAGTTAAGTCATACGACCATGAACAGCGGGAAAGGACGTTGACGTTCACGTAATTAATTTGCCAATTCACTTATCTTTTTCATGTTGTCAGCCTTCAGTTCACATAACGTTTACATAATTGATTTATAGATTCACTTATCTTTGTCCTCAACATATCATATTTTACTCACATAATTAAAAGAGTATCAATAATATACATGCAACTCTCATATTCCCGCCCATGATATTTACCACTACTAATAACATGAGAAATTTAATGAACATCTATTTTCACATGTATAAGATTCACTATGGATGTTGCCAGTCGGCTCTAAACTGCTTATCCTGATGTAAACTAATTTGAATTTCATTGTCCCAAACACCCTCCATCTATACTTTGACATTATATTTATTCTTTTTCCTAAAAGACAAAGTAAAAAAAATACGTGTTTGGATAATTAAAAAACAAAACAGTCATACCAGATAAACTAAGAATATAATCTAGATACCTCTGGGCACGGTAACCGGTCTATCTCAAAGAATACATCCAGCATGCTGCAACGAATGCTTCGTTGTTTTAAGTGATAGGAGGCCTTCGGCATGAACTAAATCATATGTTCTATGATATGCTGTAAATGGCTCACACCTACATGATTCAGTGGCATACAGTCCATAAGCATTATAAACAATCTTGATGTGTTCAAATAACAAAAATCACAGATCCTTGGGTCAGTTTGACTAAAATACGGCAAGATGGGCAGGTTGGATAGTGGGTCAATAGGGTTTGGGTTAGGAACAGGTCATTTTTGTGGGGGTCGAAACAGGCCGAGTTGGACCTACAAACACTATTTTCCATTTATTGATATAGAAAAACACTAGATTGCACCAGAAGTAAGACATTTAAGCAAATTTAAAACCGTTAGACCCTTAGCGATGAGCCACAAACCAGAATAGTTTAATTTTAAAATAAAAAGATGGAAAAACATAATATACCAATCATGCAACACGCCAAGAAACCCTCTGTCTAATATGAGCGAAAGGTGGTTAGGCCCACCAGAACCAAATTCATGACCCAAACAAAGTAAAGCAGACTTAAAACCACCAAAATGAGCATTCCTATCCACTCAGTCACTCACTAAAGTTATGTGACACATACCACATCCCACACTTAGGTCGAACATTCTACAAACCATCATTAATTTGGTTTGTAGTGTTTACCATTGCATGTCCGGGATCTAACCTGCATTTTAGTAGTCCTTCCAGTGAGTGCAATTAAGAATACATGGTTCCATCCATTAACAAGATTCAAAGCAAGGCCTCTGATGTGGAATCTGATCAGACAACGAGATTAGCATACAGGAAGCAGGTTGCGGATCCTATTCCTGAACAGCAAAGAATGTTTGAATTTCCAATTCCGATCATGGATTCAGGTAGTTGGAATCATAATCGTTTACTTCAGGCTGAGGTTGAATTTAGTGACGATTCTTGAGGAAAGTTATACGATAGTTACATGAAGAAAAGAGATGCAAGACTGAGGGAATCATGGGATTCTAATGGAGCAGAGAAAGAAGCAAGGATGAAAGCAATGAATGATAGCCTTGAGCGCCATAGTACCGAAATGAAAGCTACCTTTTCTTCATGGTTTGAAGATAGACATAATTCTGTATCTTGTGCACAACGACGTGCAGAAAATCCCAGGTCATTTAATGCTCGCTCCGCTTTAAAGAGAGAAGAGGTATCATCATTTTCATTTGCTATGTATAATAATAGTATAACATTTGTAAATTTAAATGGGCTATAAAAAATTGATGCTGCACTGTTTGTAAGAATTTACCCTTAAGACTTTGATAGCAGCCGCAAGATTTTGAGCAGCTTCAAGATGATGGAGATCTATCTAGTTTAGGTCTTTTAAGGAATATTCAAGGTAAAAAGCTATTTGTTCGCACCCCAATTCCGAGATCAGCCATCAAACTGACCTCTACTTCTAGGAAATGAAGGACACAACCCGACAATCCTTTTGCATAGTCTGTCCTAAACTTTTCTGACCTACGAAAAGTGAATACAAAGCCCTATTCTGCAGCTGGTAAAATAGTAGCTCGTTCTCGGTTAAGAAACTATACCCATAGCAGAAGTAATAATAATGAAGAAATGCCATCTGTTAAGGAAGACAAGTCATGACGGTCTCAATCTTTAAGAAAAAGCTCGGTGACTTCATTAGAGAGCTCAGAAGGTATGATTTTGACGCCACCGAATGAAGGTCACATAAAATCATCAAAAAATGTGGAGCCAAGACTAAGGAAGAATACAGGTATAGGACCTGGTGCTGGAAGTGTTGCTGCAAAATGAAAGCTTCAATAGTGTCTGAAGTTGTGAACAAGGACGAAGAGTATGATAAACCAATATTCGAACCAGATGTTAAAGATGGTGGTTTGGAAGAGCTTGACACCACAGAAACCGAAGTCAAATTCTTGCAGACGAGGTTGAGTCAAGAATGAGCCCTGAATCTAAGATATTGATAAATTCTGAATTAGAAAATGGCAACACGTCACAGTCGTTTTCGCAAGTAGATCATACTTCGGTTGCTGAATTGCCTGCTACTGTAACTTCCCCATTTCCAGTGCAAGATTCACCTGGTGAGAGCCCAGTGTCATGGAATTCCCACACCAATTTCCCATTCTCTTATAATCACGAGGCTTCTGATTTTGAATCTCCCATGAGGAGCCCTGCATCTTGGAATCTACAGCCTACAGAAGCCGATGCAGCTCGAATGAGGAAGAAATAGGGGATTTTTCAAACTTAAATAACCGTCGATTTTTCTGCAAGTAAATCACGAGTCTTACATTAGTAACTAATAACAAGAACACTTTCTAATATGAACACTTTCTAACAGGAACACTTTCTAAATGATTAAGAATGTCACTCGCTGTAACATGGCTAGATGCCTAGTGGTTGCGTGTTTAAGCACTAGTCAAATTTATATATGTATAGTATAAATCCCGTGACAATTCTTCCCAATTACTTCTCAATCAAGAGAAATAAAAGGGTAAAATCTCACTTAAGAAAACACAATACGTATATTTTTAACCGGGAAGTATTTTCTTCTCGGGTCGTATCCCAACGAAGTCGTGAATTGAAATTCGGGAATAATTCGGATTTGAGTCAAGAATGAATAAATGGATTTTGAATTTTGAATTACACTACGAATATAATAGCACAATTAAACTATAGACAATATTCAAGAAACTAAAATCAATTAACTAGCACGAAATTTTAATACACGAAAATTAAAAACGTGAGCTAAAACTGAAATTTAAAATATAAGGCACTTCTTTTAACAAATTTTATACCTAAAAATCACAAATTTAAAAAGAAAATTTTAGGAAAAAGAATTAGAATTTTTTAGCTATTTTTGAATTTTATATGATTTTTTAAAGAAAAAAATGAATTAACTAAAAATACACTTTTTCTAAAAAATTAACACTAAAATTCTATTTCTATTTTTCAAAAATACTAGAATGAAAAAGAAAATTATTACAAAAAGAATTAGATTTTTCCTACTATTTTTCTATTTTCTATGAATTTCTTAAGAAAAAGAAATTACTAAAAACCTATTTTAATTTCTAGAAAATACAAATTCAATTGGAAAAATAAAGAAAAATGATTTTTAACTACTAAAAATGTGCAGAAATCTAATAGTATAAAAATGCCCAATTTTTACTAATCAATTAAACCCTAATTTTGCTAATTAAAACCTAAACCCTAATTTTATTAAACTAATTTTAAAAATATAAAACCTATTTTTATTAATCCTAAAAGACAGGGTAGAAAATGCAAAGAATGAAAGTAAAGGGTAGGCGGGGTAAGTAACTAGAATTTACACTATAGTTAAAACAGACAACCTTAAACTATTAAAAATGTACCAAACAGACCCTACGATTTAGCTTATTTTTGGCTTATCTAAAAAATGAAAATCAGCAAAAACTTAAAACATAAAAGTTAAACCTGAGCTTTAATACTACAACTTTAACAAAAGCACATTGTCATTTTATCAACTGAATAAGCTAGAAAATTAACTTCTTAAACTGCATTACAGAAACTATGGTTTAACTTTGAAAATTCTACTTTTCTAAACTTTTGCTTATATCTAGCTTATTATTCAGTAAAAGTAAAAACCAAAAGATGCTATATGAAACCTATGATATGCACTAGGAATTTCTAAAAAGAAATGAGCTACAAGTAAACAAGATTAACAAGAAATTTGCTATTAAAAAGTGGAAGTTCAGGCTTATTTACTGATATTAAGCAAATCCTAATAAGCTAACTACCTCAAATCTAAATCCTAGAGATTGAAATTTTGCAAATAAGCTATTCTATGATTATAAAAGGAACCTAGATAAAAGGATTTTGAAAATGATAACTAGAAAATAGAAATCTAAAAGAAATAAGCTAGTAATCTCAACTGCTGTTAGTACCACTTTTACAAGATCAATTAAGCTAGACTAAAAACTTAAAAATGAAACTTAAAAGATGATCTTAATAAAGCTAATGGAGATCTACTAAGTTGCTTAATACTAAGTTCTTACTTCCTAATTACAAGAGCTATAAACTAACTAGAAAAGTGATGAGACTCAGCAGTACTTACTGAGTAAGTACCTTGCATGTTTCTCATGTATTGACCAAACTTAAAATGCAGGCTAAACCCTCTTGTTTAACACTCTTAAAAAACTAACTAACTATATATAACTAAACCCTACATTAACCAAATTTGAAGCTCTAAAATGCTTTAAAATCACGTAAACTCTAAAACTACTTTGCTCTTTAAAGACCTCTGGTGCTAGCAAGAGAATTTTAAAAGCTTAAATTTTTGAAATTCTACCAAACTAAACTTTCAAAATCCTCTTTTAAACTGTTAAACTTTGAAAAATCAAAACTTTGTAAAAAGTATTTTAACAATGACTATGTTGACATTTTTAGTAGTCAACAACACCTTATCCCAAACACTAGTTAACTAAAACTGCCCCAACTGAATTTCACTTAAAATCTATTTTAAAACTAAAAATGCTAAATCCGTATATCTACTCTATCTTAAACTAATCTAATTAAGCTATTTAAGCACTAAAAACTAAAGCTTATGTTCTAAAAATAACTAGCTACTCACCTAGGTATTTATCACTAGTTAGAACAGTTTCAACTAAAAAGATTATTTTGCTAGAATAGGTAATGGAGAATTAACAACAGCTAAAACTGATGATCAACTAAACAACCTTTAAATACGAATAAGCAATTTTCCGAATTCAAAATAAGCATCGTATATTTAAGCTTCAAATGCTAAAATGAAATATAGGAAGTGAAACCTGAATTTTGTAATCTTGAACTCTAGGTCACTCTTTCTGAGTGAATGACCTTAAAACTCAATATCCTAATGGCTCCTAGCCTCTAGACCAAGAACTTAAGCTCAATAAGCTAACTTGAGCTTATCAACTCCAAAAGCTTCCATTATTCAATCAACTTGAATTCAAATGACCTTAGGTGAATAAAAGTAGAAAAATACAGTATTGAAAAGACTTTTAACAAAATTTTAACAACTTGTGAACAAAAGAAAACAGAATAAGCTAAATTTAGCTTATTACAAGCTTATTAGCTAAAAACAGCTTATAACATGTAAACTTGAAAACGAAAACAACTCAATTAGTTTTATTGACTTAGGAAAAATAGTACAAGATAAGAAAACAGAAGGTACAACTAACTTTGAAAGTTTAAAAACTCAATTGGAAAAGGTGAACAGTACATGTAAGCCAAGAAGAGAAAATTACAAAGAAAACTTAACTAACTCTAAAAACTCTCCCTAAAACTGAAATACAAGCTCTTATTTATAGATGAGGGTGAAGAGAGGATGAGAACTTCAATCGTTCCAAGCCCTTGATCACTTTAAACTTGATTTTTAGCCGTTGGATGTCTTTGGTGAGGTGTTCGCACCAATAGGAGGCTGCCACGTGTGCAAAATGATGTGGAAGTTGTAAATACGAGGTGGGGTGAAGTTGGAAGAGACGGGAAAGGGATTTGGGGAAGTTGGGCTTGTTCGGGTTTTGGCGGGAAAAACCGTTATAAGCGGTTAGGAGGAAAAGTTATACCGCTTCTTTGTTTGAAACTTTGGCATATTTGCACAACTAGCCCTTGTTTCTTTTTTCCAAAGTATAGTGTAAAAACAACTTCCGGAATTGACATATATGGCCCTTGTAGTTTTGAAAACAGGAAATGGACTTTGATTTTGGGCTTATTAATGGGCTTTTGTGATCCGAATAGTGTAGAAAGACCCAAAGGGTATTTTAGTCTTTTTGCATCCTCTTCAAAGGGTATAATGGTCTTTTTCCTTCAAACTTTTGTCCTTTTCTTTACTTTCTTGTCTTTTCTCGACCACGGTCTTGATCCGGCTTTTGAAATTGGCTTCAAATCTTTCTCTTGATCACTTGTCTCTTCATTTCTTGTCGGTTTTGGTCGTTTTTGCTCTTTTTGACTTTAATATCCTTTCCTGCACATTGAGACACAAAAGCACACATATTTCCATCTTTTGGCATATTTTTGGCTTTTATTGGCGAAATCCTGGGTATTTTATGTATACAATTTAACACTTATCATGACCCAAAGTGTTAATAAGTGTGACCATATGGTGTTTAAATTGAAGAAATGTGTATTCTGTGTGACTATTGATCATCAAATGGCCACATGAATATTATGATTATGTGACAAAACGTTTAGTGTGACCATATATGCCATTTGGTCACAGTGTTAGAAGTAAATGTGACTAAACACATTAACTTTTTATAAGCTAACACAAACTAAATGTTAGGATCTAGAACTAGATAGATCTTCTAGCCTTTGAGAATGTATAGTACTTATGTAATCACAAGCACATACGTGAGAGACTCTATCAAATGTTTAGGCGGAAACTAAACGATTCAATAAAGAAGAATACTATGAATAACGATCCTCTATGGATCTCTCTATTGATAATAAATTGATTTTGTGTTTTTACAATCGGTGTGCAACCCTAATGCTAAAGGTTTCTTTTATAGAGAAGAAACCCTAAATTAGTCAACAAGAAAACTAAAATCTCGTAAGAGATATACATCAATATCAATCACTTCCTAATTTATCTCATTCCTATATTAATGAGATAATACTAGAATATAACTATAATTCCTTAATTACATTAATTACGTCTATAAATAACAATCAGCAGATTCTATCACTGTCAGCAGGAACGAGAACATGACCAGCAGAAACATAATCAGCAGGAATGCTACTTGATCTGCCAGCAGGAACATTATCAGCAGGAATGCTATTTAAACTGTCAGCAGGAACGACTTAGTGCTATCAGCAGAAACGAATATGTCTAACAGCAGAAACGACACTTAGTCGTTTGTAATTTGTCCCAACAATCCTCCCCTAAACTTGGTGTTGACTCCGTTAATTCCAAGTTTCTAGATAGATCTTCTTGAGGCAAGAGGATTGAAGAGCAGCAGGAACAAAGTAAGCAGCAGCAGTATACAAAGTAACCAGCAGCAGCACAACAAGCAGCAGAAACTATAGAAGCCACAGCAGCATCAAAGGAAACAGCATGAACTCGATGAACAGCAGAATCAAATGAGGCAGCAACATCTCTAAGCAGCTACTCACTCTTGGGCTAGTTGAAACTCTGGTGATAACAAACACCCTGGTGTAACAACAACCAGTCCAATTTCTCAGAAGCTAACAGTATTAAAACTGTTAGTGCTGCTAGCTCTAGTAGTCTTCCCTGAAAGATTCTGCCTGTTACATTGTGCTCCAAACTCTTTTCTAACAGCATCTGATTGCTCTTTAGCCTCCTTCTCTTGATCCATCATCTTATCAAGAACATTCTTCAAGGCTTGTTTATTTTTACTTGCTGGTTTTTGTATAGGCTTTTCACCAGCAGCATCATCAGCTGTATCATCTTCATCTGTTTCATCTGAGCTCTTGTTACTTGAAGAGATAGAAGACCATAATGGGAACACAATATATTGTTGAGTAAACACATTCTTTTCTTCAGATTTTCCATCATTAATATTTTTCTTTAGACCTGTATTGCCATTAGTTTCTTGTGGACCTGCATTTTTGTTAGTTTGATTCCCTGTAGTAAATGGTTGATAATTCATAGAAATTGTTAAGGAATCTATATCAAAAAGCCAGTTAGGTCCTTGTCCTGTAACATTTGATTTATTTTCAAGAAAGTTTACATGCAGATTCTCTTCAACTATTCTGGGTTGAATTAAATACCCTGAAGGCTTTGCTATTTACAGAGTACCCAACTAAAAACCCTTCTTCAGCCTTCCCATCAAATTTGCCTAAAGGGTCTAGGGTATTTAGGATCTTAGTTAAAAAAAAAAACTAGACATCAATTAGGTCTCATGAAACTTATGCTTGGAGGTCTGCCAATTATAAGTTCATAGGGTGTCTTGTTATGAGGCTTTGTCACTAAAACCCTATTCAGAACATAACAAGCAGTATTAACTGCTTCAGCCCAAAATACAGTAGGTAGAAGTGAGTCTACTAGTATAGTTCTAGCAGCCTCATTCAGAGTCCTGTTCTTTCTCTCTGAAACTTCATTTTGTGTTAAGTTCTGGCAACACTAATTACCTTTTTAACCTTTTAATCCATAGGAATTCATTCATTTCCTATTTTTGAATTCTATCACATTATCAACCTGGATTACTTTAACCTTATAGTTTAAATTGGTTTTCTCTTTCATTTATATATCTCTATGAATCCTACTCTGTCTCATCCTTATAGGCTAAAGAAGAATACACAGCTATACTGCTATAGTCATCAGTCATTTACAAGGCAATTGTCATTATGTTGAGACTCCTAAAGTATGTTGGACCATTAAGTCCATTTGCAAAAATCTGTATGGGTTGGCTGATAGAGCTTATAAGTTTGGCTTACAGGAAGCCTTGTGTTGCTTTCTCTTATGACAAACACATAAGTATGAATCATTGCAAATATTTTTGAGGAGACCTCTTACAAGGTTTCCATTCCAAGTTTATTCATTGTTTTAAATTACATGACCCAGCCTCCTATGCCATAATTTAGACTCCTCAATTGTAGCTTTTGCAAACAAACAAGTTAAATCTTATAGAGGAAAACATTCTTTAAATCAAAGCTGTACATATTGCTTTGATTGGGAACTCTAAGTAGTACTTGGCTTGCATCAAGTAGCTTAAAATTAGGAGACAAAACAAAACATTTAGTTTCAGTGAAAAGAACACTATTTTTCTTGTTCACACTTTTGTGGATAAAGATAGATTAAACTTTAGTTCCTTACCAAAAAACACATCTTCAAAGTCTAGACTTATCCGTTCTCTATCTTTCCTTTACTTGTTATTTTACTCCTCTAGTACCACCAGCAACGGCTATCATAACCTCAATCAAGGTCTTGATAGTCAGTATGGAAGTCTTTGTTCCTTGTCTGGGACCTGGAACTTCCACTGTCATTATTTCATTGTTCTTTATAAGCTTGTTGTGGTTTTTCCCTACACATATGTAAGAGAGCTGTGTCTATGGGGCCCAAGACACTAACTTACTTGAGTCGGCCTTGTGAATCTGTATAATTTACTCTTTTTGAGTACCCACTGCATATCCATCTATTGTCTTTGGTGACATTGTTTAATTAGTCTTTTTACGGTCTCCAAACACTACCTGCTGATGGCCTTAACCAGCAGTGACCCCATTAACTGAACAGAACTTACTGTGTTTGCCACAACAGTATTAGCTCATTACTCTAACAATATTAACTATTTCATTTGAAATCTGGTGTTTGGTGATGTTGATTGATAAAAAGGCATTCTATTAGGTTGAATGTGTCTTATGAAAAGTATTTGTTCTGTTTTTGAAACATTTGCACTCTATTTGTATTGGTAGCAGTATTAACTTGTTTGTTTCTAACAGTTGATGTTGTGGGGGGGGATGATCTGAAAGAGCTTTGCTTTGGCAAGCACTAACTGGTAACTATTACAAACCTGTTAGGCTGCAGATGGAACAAATTTATTTTGATGATTTATTCTCTGAGTGTTGTTCCAAAACTGGTCTAACTTCCTTTGACAGTAACTTTTCCATTCTTTCCAAAACGGAGTTATTAGCCAATTCTATTTTCATTAAATTAAAAGTCTTTTATTAGATGGCTGTAACTGCCACAAACAAAACAGCTGTCTTTTGTTAAACCCCAAAATCCCTACCCCGTTTTGAGTCATTTGTCCATTCTAATCTCTTCTATCTACCTTGGATTTTGAGTGATCATCCTAGGTTTTTCAGCTTGTTTAGGTTTAACAGATTCATTCCTAGCATTAGTAAACTCAATCCTTTTAAAACTAGGTTTGTCTGTTGCTTGAACATCATTAGATTGAAAAATGTCCTCATCATCACTAACCCAATCTTCAATGATAACTCCACTAGGCCTAACAGATTCAACTCTATGCATTTCAACACTAGTATTACTAGTTTGAGAGGTACTTACTTCAACTTGAGACACACTAGCACTAGTCTTATTTGTTATAGGCCTATAAACAGAATCATCCAATCCTGCAAAAAATAGGTCAACTAGTGGAGGCATGTAGTTTCCAGTTAAAGGAGGAGGAACAACATAATATCCATGATCCTTTTTGAACCTATCATTTGTTTGATTGTCATCTCCATCACTTGAACGACTATCAAATACACTATTAAACAATTCACTACCACTTGAATCATTTTCATTAAATTGATCTCCATATCATAGACCAGTTTTATCTTTAGCACTCAATTGACTATTGACCAGTTTATTTAAGTTTTTAGAAGATGTCTCAAACTGTTCTAGTTTAGCTTTCAAATCATCTTTTTCTGTTAAGGTTTCATCTAACTGATTTTTAAGTCTAGTGATAGCATTACTTTTGTTTTTTATTTCAAATTCTAAGACTGCAATCTTTTCTTCATAGACAACTTCATTTTTCTGATGAACAATTAACCGTGCCTCTATAAATTCTAGGCCTAACTGATAAGCTACAATTTCTAGATTAGCCTTATTAAGATTTTGTCCCTATTCATCAAACTATTTTTGAAGTTTTTCATATGTTTTCACATAGTTTTTAGAACAAGATTGTACCTCTGTGTCAGACCCTGATGAGTTTAAAGTGTAGGCCATGAGAGCAAACTCAGTTGGTTCACCTTGAGCTACATAACTCCAGTCATATCCCAATCCATCTTGGACAATCAAAGCATTGTGTTAGAACAACCAATGCATCAGAGGTCTCTACTGGTACAGTCCTTTTGGTGTTGTCCCTGCTCCTATACCCCGCATCTCAACAAGCGATAAACCAACTCACAAATAAAATATTATTCCGGAAGTATCGACTTCGAAAGTAACCCCTTCTAGTCGTTTCCCGGGTCGTTATTGTTCCGACGAGGCGTGAATTGAACTTCGTGTTGAAGTTTGTAATCGGGTTTTTGAATATTTTAAGGATTTTTGGTTTGTTTTTCTAATTCTACCAACAAAATTTAAAAGCATATAAAGTAAATTAAACAATTAAGGCAATTATGATTCTAAATTAAAAACGTTAACGGTAATAAAGGAAACGCGATAAATTAAGCAACTAAATCAAAATTTAATCCTAATAATAATGGCAAAAATAAACATGGCAATTACAACTATTATGCTAAAAATAAAGAGGCTAACCGAATCCTCAAAACGGTGGTTTAATTTTGAAAACAATTTTCAAAAAGATAATAATTACTAAATCAACGCCTAACCATTCTTATGGCGTTTGCCCGTTCAAATAATCAAAACATTAATCTAAATAATTTTTGCAAACTATTTATCATTAATCACTTTTATTAAATTCCACACTTAATTCACTATTTACCAATAACTTAACAAGCATATAAAGAAACTACTCACTAAACATATTAATCAATAAAGCAATATGGTATGTGCTATTTTACATATACCTTTTACCTTGTAAAACGAACCCAAAAGACCAAAAACATAATAAAAATGGAAAATATATGCTTGTTTTTGTGTTTGTGTATATGCAGGTACGGAAATTAAAGAAATGGACAAAATCAAAGCAAAAACGGACAAAGCCGAACACGAGAAGGAAATAGTGCACAAGAGCCGGGAGTTTCTAGCAAAGGTCAACAAAATCAACCTTGGTCAACCCTTGGTCAACCCACCAAAAGACAAAACCCTTAAATCTCCAAAAACAGTCCCTCAATGTTAAATAAATTTCACAAATGGTCCTTAAACATTTAACACCGTTAGTCCTTTTTAATTAAAAAGACTAACGGTCGTTAGCCATATAACCAAATCCATTTAACCGTTTCCTTGGCCCAACCCTTTTAAACCGAGCCCATTCCTCAAGCCCAGGTTAATTTGTTTAAACTCGGGTCAAATAAACTAGTTATAAAAGGAATTGAGGGGCGAGAAAAGTAGTTTTACTATTCACCATCTCCTCCAAATAACTCTGCGTGAAAATTAGAGGGTTAAACCCATTTCCCTTTAATTAACTACGTGGCTCGAAGATTCTAATACCAAGCTCCATGCTAACAAAGGGAAACGTCATCAAGAGCTCGTGGTTGGTCAAAAGGACACAAGGGAGGACACGTAGGTTTCAAACAAACACACTTAGAAAGGAATTTTACACTGAAAACAAGTACAAAAGAAGCACAGGGGTAGCCAATTATTGGATTGCCAGTGTGGCAATCCGTGTGCTCATATTCCAATCCAACGGCTAAGATTGAGATCCAATGATTGGTATTAAATGGATGGTCATGATTAAAAGATCAAGAGGAGCGTGCAGAAGGGCTGGAAGCTTTACTCTTGCCCTATAAATAGAGAGCTCTCCTCTCTCACAAAGATATCTAGGAGTAGGATAATTTAGAGTAGTGTAGATTAGCTTATAGCTTATTTTTCCAGCTTATTGTCATTCATTTTATGTAATTTCCTTTTCAAGCAATGTAATCTCCTTTTTCATTTAATAAAATTCTGTTTGTGCTTAATCTTTTCTTTTTCATATATGCAAAATTAATTTCAATAAGTTACTAATAAGCTGTCAAGCCATTAAGCTACATTGCTCTCTCAAATGTTCATTAGCTCAAATAAGCTTTTCTAAGCTTGTTTGAGTTTGGTTATTCAAATTTCAAAAGTTATTGGTTAAGGATTTTGGATTTTAAGCTCAGTTTGGATGATAAGCTAAATATGGAAGAGCTTATGGGAATTCAGTAGTGCTTATTAATAAGCTGGGTAGGTTAGATGCTTAATAGGATCTTACCACTCCTGTTTTGAGCAAGGGGTTGAGGTACATTTCATTTTCTCTTCTTTATAAGTTTAATGCTGTCTTGCTCATCTTATATGCTTATTAGCTTATTGATTGCTTATACTACTTATTTGTCTGCTTATTTTTGTTTAGATATAACCTATTATATTTAGATCATAGTTTATAATAGTATAGTTTAGATTTATCTTGAATCTGTCCTCATTTTAGTGCAATTATCAAATTAGAATAGCTTATAGATTAGAGCTTAATCCTTGTTATTTTTTTGTTTATTTTATCTTCATTTGCTTAATTAGTAATCTTTTTTTATAAGACTTAGTTTAATTCACACTTTTGTTGCCTTAAAATGAAAATTATGATTTTAAAGGGGTGTTTGGCTCAGCAGCACTAACCTTTGTTAGTGCTGCCCATGCCTGTTTTTATCACTTGAATCAAATTTAGATAGATCAAATTTAGTGATTTAGTTAGTTTAATTCAGTAGTTAAAGTTTAAAATCCAAATTTAAGGTCTAATCTAGCTATGGTTAGAATCTGTGGCTTTTAGATCAGTTCATATGCATTCTTAGCTTAAAGCATTTTTAGCTTAAGCTTGTTCTAGTTAAATGAGTCACTCTTTTTACTTTTATTTTAGTCTTTAAAAGATGTTCAAATTATGTCGAAGGTTCTGCACATGTAGGTTTTGAGTTTGTATTTTGGTCATTTGCATCAGATGCATAAAAAGCCTAAAGGCCATTTTCAAGTTCATAATTCAGTAGGTATAAGTAGTTGGTAGCTTTTGAAAATTAGTATACTTGTAGTTTATAGGGTAGTGTTAATCTATTTGAACTTATTTCAGCTTATAGAGCTAAATTGGTTATCTGTTTTTAGATCTAAAATTAGCATTTTGTCTTTTCAATAAAACTCAGCTCCTACTGAGCCAATAAGCCTTTTTCAATTAACTTTTTAATAGATCATTTGAATTTCAAAATGCTTTTCAAAAGCTATTTTAAGTATATTTGAGGTCAATCTTTAAGGTGGTATAAGCTACAAGTCCATAAGGATCCATGAGCTTAGTGAAAATTAAGCTCAAAGTTGCTAGTTTGGGCTGTTTGGTTTGCAGTTGTAGGATAAGAGCTTAAGTGATTGTTCTAGCTTATGGCTTATTCTTTTTGCTTAATTCTTGCTCAGGCTAGCTTATTAGGTTAGTTGTAGGGTAGTAATAGCTTATTTTCCTTAGGCTTAAGCTTAATTTTTGCTTATTTGTTTTCTTATTTCAAGTAAAAAGCCAAAAATATTTTTAGTCATTTCTATCTGAATGTTAAGCTCTTTTCTGGCTTATTGTTTAAGTTTTTCAAAAAGTTTCTTTTATAAAAGTTACTTATTTTCAGCTTTTTAACAACTTTGCTTTTTAAAGTTTTTGCAAAAAAAGTTAAAAAGGGAAGAGGGGAAATCGTGGGTGAGCAGGGCTCGAACCCACGACCTCTACCCTCCTCAACCTTTTTATAACACTCCACACACAAACACACTAACCACTGCGCCCTTGGGACTTTTACGTCCTAAGGTGCGTAGTTTATTCTTTTACCCCCTTTTTAAGTTTGTTATAGAAAAGCACTTCGAGTGCTTAAAAGCTTTTTCCCGGCTTATTTAGTTTAGCTTTTTAAGTTTTTACATTTTTCCTGCATTATGTTTATCTTAAGCTATTTTTAGTATTTTTCTTAGATTTTTAACTCAAAGTTTAGTATTTTTAATCATTTATTTTTGTTAAAAACTTTAAAAAATCATAAAAAATAGAAAAATAATCAAAAAAATAATTTTCTTTTTTATAAAATTTTCTTTTATCATAATCTAGGCTTAGGTTTGAAATTTACTTTCGTAAGGTTAATATTTTGAAATTTCACTTTTTAAAGAACGGGATTTCGTTCCCGTTCTCGTTTTCTTCGTTTTTAAGCTTTAAGTGTTCTCGTTTTAGAATTTCCTTAGCCTTTTCTTATAAGTTAGTAAAATAGGATTAGGAAAATTAGAAAAATCATTTTGGGTTTAATTTTAGATAATTTAGGTTTTAAATGTCTCGTTTTTAATTCCCGTTTACGTTTTAATGCTTACGTGTTTAATTTTCATTTCTTGTTTACTTGTTTTCGTGCATTTATCTACTTGTCATTTATATTTAGTAGGATTTAGAAAACCCAAATCAAAAATTCTTTGAAACTATTCAAAACGCGTGATCACGAACTTAACCGATTTTCAATTCATGCTTCGTCGAGGGAAAAACGACCTGGGAGGTTTTTGAGACAACTTTGGTTAAAAGTTTGTTTCTCGAACCCGACGGAAAATACTTACTATACTATTATTTGATATAATCCTTATATACTTATATATTATATTATATATATAGTGTGTTCGGAGCGTATCAAATTTTTGGCGCCGTTGCCGGGGAAGTGTGTTACGATTATCGTGTTTCGTTCGAAGATTAGTGTTTTGAAGACCCTTCCTTGTGAAGTTATCGTTTTTCATTTGTGAATATTTTTCTTAATAAAACCATAAAAATACAAAAATATTTTTCAATTTTCTTTTATTTTAATAAACCATTGTTAACGTTGTTAAAGCTTCAACTTTAGATTACGTGCTTAGGAAAGTTTAAGGCGGGTTTGATCAACCATCACCACAAAAAGGAGATAGGGTTTTTTCTTAATAGCGCCTCACGCTTACCAACTTCCTCGTTTACTTGACGTATTTTAGGAGAGCTACCATGCACGTTTAATTTTTGGTTACCAAAAATATTTTTTATTTTTATTTCCTTTTCTTATGAATTATTTTCAAAAGCCCAAAAATATTCTTCGTTACCTCTTATCCGTTTAATTCTTTCTTCTTATCCTCTATATTGTTTAATTCTTTCTTATGACGTCATTGTTTTTTTTTTTTTTTTTGTTTTTTTTTTTTTTTTATTTTTTTTTTTTTTTTTTCAACCAACGCGAGTGTACGGGATGTGGAAACCATGTGAGGACTTTTATTTTAAATCTATGTACGTGTCCGCATGCGGTGTTTATCTTATACTTGAATTTGTTTAAATTGCACTTATGGTGATGGAAAGCTAGTCACTTGTTGTGGGTGTGAAGGCCCATTAAAAGGAGGATTTTGTTCATTTTGCGCTTCAAAAGATGGAAATTCATTCGATTATAATCCAAATCCGAATTCTTTTAATGAATCTCAAAATTTTTCTGAATACCCTCCACAACCCCAGTACGAGACAAATATTTGTAAGTTATGTGGAAACGATGCTCATTATGATTACGATTGTTCACCTCAAGTTCTGTTTGTTTACAATCAGAACCCGTGCTTCGATGAAAACTTTGATAATAATTTTCCACTAACTTCACTAAGTTTTCCACAACAATATCTTTGTTGTGAGAACTGCGGGGGTCCTCACTCGACTTTTCAGTGTCAACCGATGAACCAAAATCTATCTAATTCTAATTCTTCTGGTTTTGACCAATTTCAACCCCTGCAGTATCCCGTCATTCATCATTCTCCTCAAGAAACGAGTGAAGAAGTGTTAAAAGCTAGAGAAGACTTAATGAAAGCCATTCAAACCTTCTTAAGGAAGTTTAGTCGTATATCTTTTAGAGAAATACCAAAGGTTTTATTGGTAGCTTGGGAGAGATTTGGCGAAATTAAGCATGCTTTTACGGACAAGCATTATCAACAAGAAGATATTCAAGAATTGATGAGTAAACTCTATGAAGATGTGCAAAATATTAATGAGGAACTATCTGAATTTATTAATAGTCCAAGTAGGAATTGTCCAACCTTCTATAACGATGATGATGGGTATACTGTTTTATATAGAAAGCCTAAAGAAATCATACCAGACTTACCGATCGAGGAGCCTGATAACTCTCTAAGTATGGGGGACGAGCATCTTAACACTATTCCAAAAATGGAAAAGACTAGTGTTGAGAACCTTGTCCTAATCCCAAGTGAGTTTAAGGGTATTTCCAAAGATATTTGTGATGTGCCATCTTGTGATCATTTTGATGCCGAATGTGGACTTATTAACTATTTGCTTAGTTGAGATAGTTCGATCACATCTCCTAAGATTGATTTTCTTCCCGAAATGTTTGTCGGTGAGCTCGATTTTATTGATCCAATTTTACCGGGAATTGATGAAGACGATTTTGATGAACAAGAAGAAGAAAATGACAATGATATTCTTTAAATAGAGGACGAGATTCTTCGTGAGAAATTATTAAATGTAAATCTTCTCGTTGATAAGATCGAAGCATTGAAACTCACTCCGTCTATTCCTTTTGTGCTTGAAAATCCCTCCTCTTTTCCTATTCTCGTTATGGATAGTGACTTTCTTGTAGAGGAGGTTGATACATTTCTTGGTTCGGAAGACTTGATACCTCCGGGTATTGAGAGTGATTAAGACTCGGAGGGGGATATCAATTTTCTTGACGACTTACTTTACGAAGATCAGATTCCTGAGTATGAGCGTTTTACCTTCGACATTGAGCCCGATGCACCCGTGATAAGCAATTTTGATGAGCTTAAGGAAGACGAATGTTTTGACCTAGGGGGAGGTGAGATTGATGTTTCTCAGAATATTAAAAATGACGATTCCTTCACATTTGTCATTCAGACTTTTCTCCCATATCTCACGTACCCTATGGATTCTCCTTTACTTCTCTCCACCGGGAGTGAAGACACCATTTTTGACCCCGGCATCTTCACTTAGAGCCGGTGGCATCTCATCGGGATGGAACTTTCATGTGCTTTAAATGTTTATCCAAACATTAATGAAAGCCCGATTGAGATTTTCTTTTCCATTTGCTTCCCCATGGATAACTTAATTCGAGGTCGAGTCAAGCTCGTGACTCGGTTAACAAAAACAAGCATTTCTATCTTCTTATCTATTTTCTAACAATTAATGTGAGGGGGCTCGCCTTTCTTTTCTCGTGTTTCGTGTTTTATGATTTTTATTGTCCAGGATTGCCCGGATTTTGAAGACTCTCGTGTTTATGGTTTTGTCCATTCATTTGAGCTTCATATCCTCAGCTTCATTTAAGGAATCTGATATCCTAAAATCTTATCGACTAACGTTTATCTTTAGCATACTTAATAAGTGGCTTTAGATTTGCGTAGAGACCCCTTTATATCAAGATTATGTATTGAAATTAGTATGGGGGAATCTCACATTGAGGACAATGTGTAGTTTTAGTATTGGGGGGGGGGGGGGAATCTATCGATTTGATTGTGCCTGCAGCCGTTGTTTTTACGTAATCCCGTTTTTACCACCAAAATTTCAAAAAAATGAAAAATTTTAAAAAATTAAAAAAATAAAATAAGTGTTTTGTCACAATTGTGACTTTCCTGCTGGGTGGAATAAGAATAAATTTTGACTCGATCGAGCTTGTTGAGCTCTAGCTTGTTCTTTAACTTTTAGGCTAAGCGTTTGCGATTTTCGCGAAGAACAAAAAATGATAGAGTTAAGTATGAGTTGGATGCTAAAAAAGGATTATTTGGAAATCTTAAGAGCTCATGTATGTAATTTGTGGCTCTTTCTCCCACAAGCTCTTAACCGAACTAATCATACGTGCTATTTTTAGAGATTAAACTTAAATCAACAAATTTTATGTAGTTAATAGCAAAATTTTAGTCTTAAGGTTGAAATTCAAAATAGCACATTCACCTAAGATATAATAATTGTCGGGAGTAAAAAGTTCACAAGTTGTAAATATGAGTAGTATTAGCATCTTAACTGATATTTAACTGTGATTTTGTTTTAAGCTTGGTTCGGAGCGAGTGAAAAGTCGAGAACGATGAATTTATCCTTTTTGGGGGCATTTTTGGATCGAAATGCATCTTTTTCTATAATCCCTAACGGTTATGAAAATAACGAAAGTCAAATTAGTTAGTTTCTAAAAAAATGAGAAAAAGAGAAAAACAAAAATATTAGTGGTAATCTTCAATAATGGTAAAAATGAGGCTTCTCTAAACTCTTGATTCTTTAATTCACCTCGATGAACACTTAGCTACTTTTCGAGGTAATTAATCGAGGGGGATCGAGATTCTTAGTTTTCTAAGTGCTTACTTATAGCATTGCGTGAGGACACGACAATACCTTAGTATGGGAGAATTTGGTATGTGCTATTTTACACATACCTTTTACCTTGTAAAACGAACCCAAAAGACAAAAAACATAATAAAAATGGCAAATATATGCTTGTTTTTGTGTTTGTGTATATGCAGGTACGAATATTAAAGAAATGGAGAAAATCAAAACAAAAACAGACAAAGCCGAACACGAGAAGGAAAGAGTGCACAAGAGCCGGGAGTTTCTAGCAAAGGTCAACAAAGTCAACCTTGGTCAACCCACTAAAAGACAAAACCCTTAAATCTCCAAAAACAGCCCCTCAATGTTAAATAAATTTCATAAATAGTCCTTAAACATTTAACACCGTCAGTCCTTTTTAATTAAAAAGACTAACGGTCGTTAGCCATATAACCAAATCCATTTAACCATTTCCTTGGCCCAACCCTTTTAAACCGAGCCCATTCCCCAAGCCCAGGTCAATTCGTTTAAACCCGGGTCAAACAAACAAGTTATAAAAGGAATTGAGGGGCGGGAAAAGTAGTTTTACTATTCACCGTCTCCCCCAAATAACTCTGCGTGAAAATTAGAGGGTTAAACCCATTTCCCTTCAATTAACTACGTGGTTCGAAGATTCTAATACCAAGCTCCATGCTAGCAAAGGGAAACGTCATCAAGAGCTCGTGATTGGTCAAAAGGACACAAGGGAGGACACGTGGGTTTCAAACAAACACACTTAGAAGGGAATTTTACACTGAAAACAAGTGCAAAAGAAGCACAGGGGTAGCCAATTATTGGATTGCCAGTGTGGCAATCCGTGTGCTCACATTCTAATCCAACGGCTAAGATTGAGATCCAATGATTGGTATTAAATGGATGGTCATGATTAGAAGATCAAGAGGAGCGTGTAGAAGGGCTAGAAGCTTCACTCTTGCCCTATAAATAGAGAGCTCTCCTCTCTCACAAAGTTATCTAGGAGTAGGATAATTTAGAGTAGTGTAGATTAGCTTATAGCTTATTTTTCCAGCTTATTGTCATTCATTTTATGTAATTTCCTTTTCAAGCAATGTAATCTCCTTTTTCATTTAATAAAATTCTGTTTGTGCTTAATCTTTTCTTTTTCATATATGCAAAATTAATTTCAATAAGTTACTAATAAACTATCAAGCCATTAAGCTACATTGCACTCTTAAATGATCATTAGCTCAAATAAGCTTTTCTAAGCTTGTTTGAGTTTGGTTATTCAAATTTCAAAAGTTATTGGTTAAGGATTGATATGTGTGAAAACACACATCCATTTAATACCAAAAATGACCCTAAAATACCAAAAACATGATTAAAATGGCAAATATATGCTTGTATTTGTGTTTTGTGTGTGCAGGTATGGATAAGACAAAAATCACAAGAAAACCATAAAAAACGGTCAAACACGGACAAAGGAAACAGAAGAGCACAAAAGAAGCCAAGGATTCAGAGCTTAAGCCAAAAAAAAGTCAACCTTCAGTCAACCAATGGTCAACAAAAGTCATCCATAAAAAGACAAAATCCAAAATCACAATCCAAGTCCCTCAAGATTTGTAAAATTTCACAAATGGTCCCTAAACTCTAAATGGGCCCTAATTCCCTTACCCGGAAACAATATAACCAAATCCAAGCCCAAAGCCCAAATACCTTACCCGGCCCAAATTTCCTTAACCCATTATCCTCAATACATAGTCCAGGGGCCAATTCTGCCATAATTGAAAGATATTTAAAACACCCAAACTTTCATTAAGCAAAGAGAGGGACTTACTTTGCCAATAGCCAAAGTTCAAATTCTTTTTAACTGTTTTCAGTTAGAAAAAGGCGCCAAGAAGTAAAAACACTATTCATCGTCCCTTCCAAAAATTACCACGCAGTCAAACAAGGGGCTTTTCTCAATTGAAGGGTGATTTAGACAATTCAAGGGAAGATGAACAAGATGGCAAGGTTAATTAAGTAATCTCAAGACACTCATTGGCTCACTTAGCAAAAGAATGCCACGTGGAAGCAAGGAAGCACAAGAGATTGCTTGGTTTTACATTGGTATCACTCACACAACAAGCACAAACGTCTCATCAATGGATTGCCAGCTTGGCAATCCGTGTGAGATAAGTTTGTGATCCAACGGACAAGATCAAAGCTCCAATGATTGGGAAATTGAATGGTTTTGATTGAGAGGGGCGTGGGTAGCAAGGAAGACCTAGAAGGTTCAGAGAAGGGCTATAAATAGCACACACTTTTCACACACACACTATCTAGTTTTTAGCTCTTTAATTTTTAGCTTAATTTTTAAATGTAGTTTATGTAATTTCTTTTAAGCTTTTGTATTCAAGTATTGTAAGCAAGTTTTTAAATCAATGAAATTAAGTTTTATTTTAAGGAAATCTGTCATAAGCTTTTGTGTACTCATTTTCTTTTTCAACTGATAAGCTTCTGTCTCATAAGCTCTAATAAGCTCATTACAGCTCATCCAAGTATATAAGCTTGGATTTGAGTTTTAAAGGAACTTAATCTACTTAAATACTTAAAATCATTTAATTACCTAAGCTTTTGGATTGATTGGACTTATAGAAGGGGATCCAATAATAGAAGGGATCCCAAGGACTCTTACCAACTTATTTTAAATAAGCCAGCGCTGTTGATAAGCTCTATAAAGCATATAAGCTTCTGTTTAGCCGAAGCTTTCTGTAAGTTCTCATTTATTCCCTTTTGTATTTAAGATTCTAGCTTAAGTGATAGCTTATTTGCTTATTAGTTTTGTTTGTGTGCTTATATAGTCCTTATCTGAGCTTATCTTAATCTTTTTGTGCTTATTAATCATATGTATTTAGTTAATTTAGATTAGATCATAGTTTACTTTATATCTTGTCTTAAAATCTAAAAAACCAAAGAAATAATTACCATAGCTTGTGATCTTTGATTTTAACTTGATAAGTTGTTGAATTATGTTTTTGAAGTTTGTTATAAGCTCTTTGATATCTGGTACCTAGGTTTTGTTTGCTAGATTTTAAAATCTCAAGTAATTGAAATCTGTCTAGAGCTTAAAGGGGTGTTTGGAATAACAAAGTTTGACCTCTAATAGTCAAACTGAGTTGTGCATTTTGCTTGAGTCATATTGATTTTCATTTAAAATGAGTAGGTAAGCTGTTTTCATAAGTTAGTGTTCAAAGTTTTAAAAGTTAAAGCTTATTTCCCTTAATTCTGCACCAGGGGAGGTATTCACTTTAAGCTAGCTTGTTGGATTTTAATCCAAGCCTTTCTAGGCTTGGAATTTGTTCATTTTGTGTTTGAATACACTCATCAAGAGTGTCTAGTGCAATATTGTCCCTTAAGGGCACTTGCAGATTTGTTTTTTTACCCTTGCCAAGTGCATCAGCAGTAGTAACAACAGTTACTACTACTGACTTTTTCATCATCATTTTAAATAAATTTTAGGAGGTTTTAAGTTTTAAAATTTAGTAAGTTTTAAGATTACATATAGCTTAATATAGATTTAAAATAGTTTTCTCATTTCTTGCTTATTTGCTTAAGTAAATTTAGCCTTAAAGGTCATAAAAAACTCAAAAAGTCCAAAAACAGTAGTAATAGAATTTAGCTTTTTAATTTTAGAATTTTTAGTTGTAGTATTTGATTTTCTTGATTGAATATATAGCTTATAGTTAGGTTAATTAGTTCTTATAAGCTCAACCTCTGTCTTGGCTTATTGAGCTTTTTAGCTTAGCTTGATTTTGAGCTTTTTGAGTTTTATTCCTGAGTATGCTGTTTTCAACCCTAGATTTAGGAGTCTTGTAGTGTTTTTAGCTTAAGTAGCTTTTTAGATTCAGCTTCTGCATTTCATAGGGATTCTAGAACAGTTTTTGGTTTTGAAAATGTGCTTAATATAAGCTGTGTGCAAGTCTTTTAGTTAGAATAAGCTTGTAAGTGCTCAAAAGCTCACTTTCTGAGGTCAGATCTTAAAAAGCTCTTTGAGAGCTTATTTTTTAGTTTTAGTTAGAGTTGCTTTTATTAAAGTTTCTTAAAAATGTTTGCTTAATAGGTTTTAGCTTTTAGTTAGCAAAAATAAAAAAAAATGCAAAAAGGGGTGTTAGACAACCTTGAACCCGTGACCTCCCACACACAAACCCAACGAGTTAACCAATATGCTACAATAGCTCATCCATTCATATCTCTTCCCATTTAATTCTTGTACTCGTTTTCATTTTCCTTTTTACTAATAAGTCATAGCTTATTATAGCTTATTTGTTTAGATTTTTCATAGTTCTTATTTTTCTTAAATCGCTAACAGCGTTTAGGATTTTCCCTGAATTTTTCACAATTTTCCATTAAGTATTTTATTTTCTACAAATTTTCTTAGGTTTTAAATTTCGAAAATACATTAAAAATAGAAAAAAGTTTCAGAAAAATACAAAAAAATAGTTTTTAGTATTAGAATAAATATTTTTAGGTTTACAATCAGAAAAATCATTTTCAACACTTTTAGATTTTAATTTTCATTTTAAGCCTTTATTTTTAATTTTTAAAATAGGATTTTAATTTTAAAAATAGGTTACTGAGTTTTTAAGTTACTTTATACTTTACTAAGTTTAAAAATCATTTTTCTAAATTTTTAGGACTTAATTTGCTTTG